>OVAY01000697.1:0-47781 GCA_900406395.1 Kernera saxatilis | reverse complement strand
AGCTGAGGTGTCACAAGCTGGAGAGGCACTTGCCTTATTATTGTGTTGATTATTTGACCGTAACTACAGTGATTTGTTAAGATACCTAATCGAATTTATTACAGAAAAGGTTTATCACAACCTTTGACCTTGTCACTTTATGTTTTTTTTATACCAAGATCCATCTCGAATGTAATTCACAATGACTATATGGCTTGTTCCATTGATTAATAAAGTTTAGTATGATGTTAAAACAAAAAAAATCACGTTACGATATTGACATTCCTTGTTTTTGTTAACAATCGATATTCCGATTGATGAAATCAACTTTATTGAGAAAATAAATTATTTTTGCTCGATAAATGTAATGGATGGAAAAACAACTATATTATGATCTCGTAAGAATACATAATCAACAGGAAAGCCATATGCTAATAGAATCATTAATGGTATACTATATACTAATATTGGATTAAAAAATAATAGTATTGGAAACGGAATGGAAAGGAACACGTTACGAATTACAACTTACAATGCTTTTAACCTGGAGATTTGTAATTAATAAAAGATATTGCCGCTAAATCTGCTAATCACGAGAAAGCACTTATGAGTAATCATGGCACTTAAATTGAAATTAATTGGTCAATTATTCGTAGTTATAGTGATAATCATGATTTCATACTCCACGGAATAGTAGTTTTTTTTACTGTAACGTTCGGGGAAAATCAAGCCTTTATTTGCATGGAATATCAATACAATCCCTCCCGTTTTATAACCTAATTTTTTTCACCCGTTTTTATTTTTATGATCGATTAGTATCGATCCAAACCATAAATTTCAAGAGAAGACCCACAACCTTACCTTTTTCACTTGGCAACATGCATTTTAGCTCAAACAATTCTACTCATATATGTTTTTAAAAATTATTCTTGCAGAATATGATCTGATTGTGTTTTTAGCGTTTCAGTTAATATTTTGAAGGTTAATTATGAATAATATGGAACTTTATTCAGAAAATATAATAATAATTATTGTTACTGTAAATCAGTATATGGACATTATCAAAGTATCAAGTATGGTATAACTACTTGAATACGTGGTTTCTTTAAATAGATTATACAAGTATATAAAGATTCGAATGATTGTTAACTGATTGCATATTTAACTCAAAAGTAGTATTTGTTTTCTCATTATTGAAACGATACTTTGTAAAATAAAATCTTTGGTGCAACTGGTAGTGGTTTTAGAAAAATAAATTTAGGTTTAATAAAGCATTCAGATAATGTTATACAAAAATAAAATAAAGAATTCAGATAAGATTTTACCATATACAATGAAAATTATGAAATACAAATTCTATTTATTTCTATAAAAATTTTTTAGTAATTATTTAAACAAATTTTAACCGGTTTGTACAGTTCTATGTTCTATGGAATGACAATAGAATGATAGAAAAACGTTCTTTATTAATATTTCAACTTAGAAATACAACAAATTGAGCGTTTTTAATGACTTCAAGTAGAAGACCTTCAGACGTTGGTTGTAAGACCTCTTGTCTTCCTGATGATCTTTTGAACCGTAGTTCTCAATTTCTTAGTTAAAGTTGAGCGATTCCTATTTTGTAGGGTTTTTGAGCTCCTCTTATATAGATGCACCATGTTTATCTTCTCTTTTATCGCAGTATGAATAAATTATTAGATATCCCGTTGGAGTTTATCTTTCAAATTTCGAGAATCTTTATCCTTAATTATTTTTTTGGGTGCAAATATCCCTAATTATTTAAGATTTTTTTTTTTTTTCAAATACTATATATTTTGAAAATAATGATCGATTTTAATACGTGATAAAATTATTTCCAACAGAAATGAACTAATATCAAAGCAAAATATTTCACTAGGAATAAAAATATTCCTCTAACTTCAAAATCTCATTCATCTTCATCTCATATCCCATTTATTCCTTTTGTATTTAATATTTGGAGCCATTATATGTTGTTTCTAGTCAGTAAAGTTTTACAGTTAATAATTTCAACGTACAAGTGTATATATGTTGTAAGTTGTAACTAACAACTTGCAACTAAAATTTTCACGTACGTCTACGTCTAAAAGAGTAGTTGAAATGTTAATGTCACATACTCACATTCAATAATAACTATACATGATGAATCGTGAATACAGTTATTACGCACCTATTGTTAACTGTGAATAAGTGTGTATATGTTGAAATATGTTGTTTACTATATAATATAGCTATTTGTTAAAAAAAAAAAAAAAGTATACAAGCTATATATATTTATTTCTCCTGGCCAAAAAATGTCTTACCCGTGACGCCATAAAGCGAATGCTCCAAATGTTCGTTGCAGGGGTTCCTTTCGTTGGTACGTGTTTACGTGAACGTGATATATCGAAAGGGAAAATATGAAACACAAATTATATATTTTTTCTCATTCTTTAACAGTTTTTTTTTAATCCTAAAAATGTAATCTCTTTTTAATGATTTATTTTGTTAATAAATATGATTGTTTTCATCTGTTAATATTGAACTTATATACTATAGAGTTCTACTTTATGTTGATCAGCTGCTTGTTAGTTTTTTTTTTCCTGTCAATCACATATTAAATCAAGGGTCTATTATTTAGCCCGTTTTATTATGATTAGATTTGTTGGAATTAACTATGTAAATTCTGTTTTTTTTTTAATTGGACAACCAATCAAATAGTTATTTTCAATTGAATGTATAGTTGAAAACAAAATATTAAGAAGCAACTGACTTATTCTATAGAGATTGTTTAGTTATAATGATACTTATATATTTTTCACCGGCAATTTAACTATATATAAGCAGCCGATTGATTATAAACAAAATAGTGATATTCACATAAACCCATTAAAAAAAATAGTGATTTTAACCCAAGAAACAACATATTAAAGTATATATACTATATAGTCCCCGAGAATTGATATGGATAGAACCAAAAGCACTTCTTCTGGCAAAAGGTGCCCCCATGCGATAATCATAATGTCGACCATTCTACATTCATGCTGCTGCTTCTCTGTCACGTGCTACATGACACATCACGTGACATCAAAAACATAAAACTATACATCTTTCATTATTCTTTTTATAATAGGCCAAAACATTATGATTAATTTGAGTTATTGTCAGTCTTTAAATATATTTTAGAGTATACGGTATACTAAATCAGATCTTAAGAAATTGGGATATTCAAAAGCTGTTCCATGAACTGTTTGTGCATGTCAGGTTGTTTAGTAACGGAATATTCATAAATTAATTAAGAACTATACAACTGTTAATGTTTAATCAATTAATTAAAGATCCTATTGCTTACTACAAATGGCCACAAGAAAAGCCAATGTTCCAAAGTCATCATTTAGCCTTTGCTTTTGTACCATTACCATGGAATCTCCATCCTTTTTGTTATCTGTCATCCATTTATCCATAAAATTCATTTCTATCCAAATTTTATGTAATTTAAAAAATCAAGAAGTTATAATCCAATGTACGATCCTTTAATCACATCTATTCTCACACAGTAATCTTTTTTAATAATCAGTTGTTCATTTTTTTTTAATATATGTCAAAATCAAGACTAAGTTATCACTTCTATGTCATGCGAATTACTTCACGACTTCGATCAGTCTGGTGAAATCACTAAAATTACACAACCACTTTAGATTAGTGTTTGCTTTCTTAATCTTGAACTTTTTTACACTTGGTAAGCGTGTTTTAATGATATCATATCCACATATGATGTGCAAGTCAGCAAATACTACAATGTTTGTTGTTTGGTGGTAATTAATGAAGTTAAAAATATATATATATTTTCTAATTATATTATATATATATATATAATATATATATATATATATATCATTCATATTCGAATCTAAGCATTTTGTAGGATGTCAACAACGAATATTTCAAGAAGAAAGTGAACAAAGAACAAACGTGTAAAACAAATTTCTTAAAAAATAAAGAAAACTCAGAACAAACGTTGCTTGGATTTTCAAACCGAATGTGCGCTCTTGTTGTTTGGCTTTTCTTGAGCCATACTAATCGGACTTCGGACAAGAATGAAACGACAAATGCATTTCTTTCATCTTATTGTATATAATGTTGTTTGTCAATATCTCTTTACATTTATATGGAGTTTTTTTTTCTTTGTTCATTTAAGTTATTATTGACTATTTTGATTGACCTTGGACTTTGCAACTCTTTCTCTCTAAACAGTTGGAATGAAGGTCTTACATCTTTTGACTTATGTACTTATTAAGTAACTTAACAAGTAAAGCTAGTTTCATTTTTACCTATTTTTCATATCATTGGCACGCCGTTATATAATATTTTGTTTTCTTTGTATCTCTAGCATTAGCATCTGAGCCTTCTGGAATAATTATTTCAAACAACGAAATAATTCGGAAAAAATAGTCTAACATTGTCAAATGTAAGTCATAAATTTCAAAAGTATCTAATTATTATTCTCCAACTTGGTTTACTTGTTTTATTTATCTCCCATAAAAATGATGTCACTAACTTTTGCCAAATAAAATATTACTCCTTTCATTTCACAATAACTATGATATTTATGTTCTATCACTACATACTCTATAATGTCACATAGCTACATAAATTCTGGAAGTATAACAGAAAATAAGCACCTAATTATGAGTTAAAAAATTTAAGTATTTAAATTTAAAGGTGCAGTTTTGATATTCCACAACAAGTAAGGCTCATTTCATAATTTGGGCCTTTAAGTAAACGTTACATTGGGTAGCACAAAGTTGCGAATCAAACTATATGGGCCTCTAGATTCTTAACGTAAAAAACTCAGACGTCAAACCAGCTTTATTATGTACGTGTGGACAAACATCTCTGATGTGTATTAATACATATTAACCAGATATTATGTTAGCGTATATCCAAATGTATTTCGTAATAAAATGCTCAAAACCAAATTTATCTTTTCACATAATACTCTATTTTCTGAAAAGTTTCAGAGTTCATTATGTTTCATGTGCAAGATTCTAAAATTCTTGATGAGCTAGGCCCATCCTTGCTTTGAGACGTAATGAATTTGTGTTAGGTCTTCATCAAATTCTTCTTTGACGAATTAATTGTTCTCTTTACGTGGTTTTGCTCAGTCAATGAGCTTTCACTGAGGAAGACGTATTATATTTTTTTGTAAAATAGAAAGTATATATTTAAAGAAACGGAATATATGGTTTCTAAAATAAACAATTTAAAGAAACGAAAGAAATAGTTTTTAAGTTGAATATTCATGTACCTGAGTACACCAGATATAATTATATTAATTATTAGTGATCATCATCGTGATTGCGAATAAAAATTTAAAAGGGAATCCATTGAGTGTTTTTTTTTGTTTTAAAATTGAAAATCTTATCTGTAAAGCATACTAAATGGAAGAGACGACAAAGTTGTAAATTCGTAAATAGATACAGAAAGATGTCGACCTTATCTCTTTTGTTTCACGACAAACACACAACGAACCAACGAATATTAGATGGTACCTAACCTTGTACGTATCGTACTCTTTTACTTCTTCTTTATACTTCTTTTTTTTTTTGTTATTTCTTTATTTAAATTATTATACAAGAGGCAAATAAGGACCTACATATGATTCAATCACGCTTTCTGCAAAATGTTGTGACGCCATTTTTAAAAGAAATACGGATTTATTCAATACTACTTAATGTTATTTTTTCCTGATAAATTAAGGAAAAAGCATCAAATGCGACTTTGATCCGGGAGCAGATACTCAAAGGTGTGATCATTTGATTGATAAAGTAAAGGATGGACGAAAGGTGATTAAGCGTAAAGGAACTTTGTTGGTTTGGCTTGGCTTGGCTTTCCACTTCGTTGGTTCGGCTTTCCACTTTGTTGATTTTGGAGCAAATCTGCTAAAAATCTATAAGTCTGCCAATTTTAGTCCGAAGAAGTCTGCCGAAAACTACAAAACGACCATTCCCAGTTTCTGAAAACGATCATTCTGAGTCTCTCGGAAAAATGCTCAAATCTGCCGAAAAAGTGAAGTTCAAGAGTCATTTTCGTCCAAGTCATAAAACTGCAATTATTTAGTCAATTTAACTCAGTTTCATGCATATTAACTTCAGTTTTAGGAATGCCAAAGGTTGTATGCATGTAGACTAGCTTTTATTATAGTTTTTATTGTAATTCCTCTATATAATGAGGCTTTTATGCATGAATGAAAATCAGAAAACGAGTTTAAGAAATTGGAATGTCTTTTGTGACCTATTTGATCTGTTTAGATCTTTTTCTTTATTCTTTGGTCTTGGGAGAGCCATTGGTGGTGGATTTCGAGCGTCTTTATTATCTGGTGGTGGCAACTTTATCCAGGTGTGGTGCTAGATCAACCGGCTTCTTTATCACTTTGTGGTGGCAACTTTATCAAAGTGTGGTGATCCGGATCTTCCTATCTATCTGGTTACGTCTTCAGATTGTTCTCAGGAACCTTCGCAGCCCAAAGCACGCATTAACTCGGTGCCAAAGCTGTCCTGTTACAGTCTCTATCATATTCACTCCTTACACTTCCTGCTACACGCATCAGACTTTAACACACAAAAAAAAACATCAAATGCGGCATATCAGTGGGAAGTAATGACCAGTCACACGAAACCATTATATATACTTTCGGTGTAGACGTGTAGTTGCCGAAAGAAAAACGAAATGAAATAGTTGAAACAAAGATAAATCAATTCACCGAGGTTTACTAATAGTTTACCTAAATTTGTTACTTGTATATAAATTACATACCTAGCTATAATATTTGGTTCATATCTAAATTATCACACAACGACAATATTAATACAAACTATTATAAGTTATGGTTGTATAATTTAGACGGTAAATATTATGTAGTAATTTCTAATTATTTTTTTCCTAAAAGACATACAACTTATAAAAAATTTAAAATAATGGTTTTCAAAAAAATATAAAGCATAAAAATATGAGGATTCCAATTTTAGATTGGGACTTACTTACTATATTTAAAACCTATATATATAGAAAACAATGTAAAATATATTTGTTCATAAATATAAAATTATTGCTAATGTTAAGATTCTGTACTCTATAGACTATAGTCCATACAGTACTCCAAAGAATTTTTAATTTTAATTCTAGTAGAAAGGTCACACTCCGTAGAACATTAAAAAAAGGTTTATTAAACAAATATCTTACTTAGAGCGATAATATAAATTTTTTCCTTCCACGGTTCCACCCCATATCATCACTCTTACTAATAATATAAATAAATTCTCATTTTAAATAAAGAAAGAAAAATGATTTCTATGCTCCGACCATTATAAATATATCAACCAAAGATCATTAATTTCATGTTGTGAAGAAAAGTTTGAACTTTTGCAGAAAAAGATTTTGTTTGTTTAATAATAAATAAAACATAGTATGAAATGGAAAGCAAATATTTTGACGAAGACCGTAAGGTTTTTATGAGAGAAAAGAGGAGCTAGTAACGGAAATACTACGTGTTTATGCACACAATCTAGATAAACATATTAAGAAGAGGAGATCCATTTTTTTTGTTCACTTTATTAGATCATGCTTTGATGTCAATTAATGGTTAGATCGCGATCAAAAGTTAAATTTTGGTTGGTTCCATATATAATCAAATTTAAAATATTAGTGTTTATCTCGAATTAATTTACCTGTAGAAGCAAAAATACACCAATTACAAAGAGAAAAAATATAATCTTTTGTTTACCGAAAAAAAGAGAAAAAAAAAGAATCTTTTTTATTGCATCAGTAGTCCCTTTTAAATTTGTGGTTGTAATTGTATATAAATAGATGTCAAATTTAGACAGTACTTAAAACAAAGGGAAATTGACAAAAATGTTCATATTGGGATCCGAAATTAAACAAGTAACCATAGCAAAAGTCTGGTTAGAGTACAAGCTATATAAAGTGTATTAGAGACGGTTTTGGCCTTAGGAAACGTGGAGTAGGAGAGAGAAAATGCAAAGCTTGGAATTTTCTCTTTTTTTCTTTTTTTCTTTTTCTTTTTTTTCTTATCCCTTTCATCTTATTTTCTTAAGATTTTTTCATTATAAATTGATTCCAATTTAAAATCCATCTTAAGATTTTTTCATTATAAATTGATTCCAATTTAAAATCCAACTGAAAAAATTATACATTTTTTTTTGCATATGACGTAATTTAAATTTTTTCAAATGGATACAAATTTCTCAAAAATTAAATAATTAATTATAATTAAAAGTTTTATGTACTACATAGAACACAATAACATTATATTCCATAGAACCCAATGACGTTCTATTCAATTATTTTAAATAAATTCATCATTTTTAAGTTTCTCAAAAACGCTTTGTTCTATTCTATGATTATCTATATACAATAATACATGTTTATTTTGATATATTTATCTGTTTTTATAGGGATTATGATAAATAGTATAGTATGACATTTTCTTCTATGTATTTCTATATAGAACATTGTGTTTCAATATAGAATGTCGTGTTCTTCATTAGAACCATTATTCACCATTTCAAAAGTTTGTATCCATGATTTCGAGTTAAATTCATCATTTTCAATTTTAGAATTTATTTATATATTTTTAACATATATTTAAAGTTTGGGTTTAGGCTTTTGATTATCCCACTTGGTTACTTGCTTTATTTAGAAAATCTTATGGCTATATTCTTAATATTTTCCCCAATATGGATATCTAGCAAATTAACCCTAAAACAAAACAAAAAAACAATTTAGACAGCAAATATTCTGTAGTAATTTCTAATTATTCGTAAAAGTATTACAGCTTATTAAAATTTAAAATAATGATTTTTTAAAAAGAAAGAATATTAAAAAATGAGAATTGCAAATTTTGGTTAGAGTTTACGTACTGTATGTAAAACCTGAATATATAGAAAACGATGTAAGATAGTTGTTTTTTTTTTTCATTATTAAATACTTGTTAATATTGTATGATTTTCAATATTCTGTAGACTCTATAGTCCATGCAATATCACAATTTTTTAAAAATTTTAAGTTTAGTGGAAATAGCTCATTCTGTGGAACCAGTCAAAATTTTAATATAAAAGTTGGTTCAAATATTAAAAAAAATAATATTTATTTAACGAATATTTTAGTAAGAGTGATAATATATATATTTTTCGTCAACTCCATACTATCTATCATCACTCTTACTAATAATATAAATAAATTCTCATTTTTTAAAAATATAAAGAAAAAAAACAAAGAAAGGAAAATCTTGTCATTCATATCTTGATAATATATATATTACCTTCCACTAACGGGGCTTATTTGGGACTAAATAAATCAATAAAATGCCAATTTTCCTACGGTTTAGATAATTTCTCACTATAAAAACGAATAAAATATATAAAGTAAAGGTACGTACATTGTTTTTGTATATTGTCCAAATAAAGGTATTATATTTGCTGTGAGTAGAAACAAATTAGCAAATACGTCTCCTTAAAACCAGCCTGAATCAAAATTAAGCCATTCTTTCTCTCCTTCCGTCTTTCACTCTCAGCCTCTCCTTCTTCGTTTCCTATACCCATTTTTCTTCGCTTTCTTAGATTCTCTTTTTCTTCTCAGATCTCTTCTTCTTCAGAAACGATCCTCTGTTTTGTTTTTTGTTTTTTTCTCTCTCTGCGGTTGTTTTTCTCGGAGAAGAAATCTCTTATTATCAGCCGAATAATCCGTTCAAATTCCCTTCTTCTGTTTACCGATCTCGTCGAATTTTTCAGATTTTTTTTTCTTTTGCATGGTCTAGTGGATGATTGATTGATAACGTATGAAATTTGGTGACGTTTCTGGGTTTATGATATTGTAGAAAATTTAGTGTTTTGTTTTTGTTTTAATAATCTGGGTCAATGATAATAGTGGCCAACGAGTCGGTTTCTTAGGGTTTACTTTTTCTAATTTTCTTTGTTGAATTATTTGGCTCTTCCCAATTTGGAATTCGATTTTCTCTTCTTTTTTGAAATTTTCAATTGAATTTCAACGCTATTATTGAAGAGAATTTCAGCTTGTGGAATTTTTTTTTTTGGTTTTAATGTTAAGACAGCTTGTGGAATTTGATATTGGTGACAAAAAAATAGTTTTTTTTTTTAATATATATTCTTGTCATATTAGAATCTGTATGTCAGAAGAACGTGTGCAGAAATTTGGGGCTTGGTGTAATAGTTTAAACTAATTCTTACAAAAAAAAATAATAATCCAGGTTCATTTTTTAACCTTGTTTAACATATTTGCTAAATTGTCTCTTTAAAAAAAAAAAAAAACCAATTTCATGATGACGAATTTTTTTGTGATTAGTTCTGAAAAGTTTGAGTCAGAATCTTGTTTGGTGATTGCTTGAGCCAAGTCTGATTGAATTTAGGGTTCTCTGAGTTCTGTGTCTGAGATTGTTTAAGAAGAAAGAAACGAAGATGGAAACAACGAATGAGACAAAAGCTTCACCGGAAAACAACCTCAGAAGCAGAGGAGCTGTTGGGAATAACAGCAAGAAAGACATGATTTTTCGAGCGGACAAGATCGATTTGAAGAGTTTGGACATCCAGTTGGAGAAACATCTGAGTAGGGTTTGGTCAAGAAGCATTGAGAAGAATCCAAAGCCTAAGGAAGAGTGGGAAATCGAATTGGCTAAATTGGAGATGAGGAATGTCATTGCTCGTGGTGCTTATGGTATTGTCTACAAAGGCATCTATGATGGTCAAGATGTTGCAGGTCCAACAAAAAACTCAAATTATCTTTATGTTTGTTATGTTTCAAATGGATGTAGTCTCATTGATACCGGAATCGAAAACGTGTCAATTCTCCATAGTTTCTGTTATGTTCCATAAGAGATTATGAAGATTGATTATGCTTCTGTGTAAATGCTTAGTGTTTGGTTTTGAGTAATGGCAGTGAAAGTGCTTGATTGGGGAGAAGACGGTTACGCCACAGCGGCTGAGACTTCTGCTCTTCGTGCTTCATTCCGACAAGAAGTTGCGGTTTGGCACAAACTTAACCATCCCAATGTTACAAAGGTAATAAGTAATAACCTCTTATACGCCGTTATTAGTGATCTCTCTTTGGTGTGTGTGTGTGTGTGTATGTATGAATCTCTATGAATGTTTGGATAAAAACAGTTTGTGGGAGCATCAATGGGAACAACGAATCTGAAGATACCTTCATCAGCTGAGATGCAGAACTCGTTGCCTCAACGAGCTTGTTGTGTCGTTGTGGAGTATCTTCCTGGAGGAACTCTTAAGCAGTATTTGTTCCGTAACAGGCGAAAGAAACTCGCTTTTAAAGTCGTGGTTCAACTTGCTCTCGATCTCTCCCGAGGGTAATTTACAAAGAAAACACAACTCTTTTCATTCTTTAGGAATCTCCACGAAGAAGAAAGAAAGAAAGAGTCCAATCTTTGTGATACAATGATGATGATGATGATCTTTTGCAGGCTAAGTTATTTGCATTCAGAGAGGATCGTTCATCGCGATGTGAAAACAGAGAATATGCTATTGGATTATCAGAGGAAACTAAAGATTGCTGATTTTGGGGTCGCTAGAGTTGAAGCTCAGAATCCAAAGGACATGACTGGAGAAACTGGAACTCTTGGATACATGGCTCCCGAGGTAAACAAAAACATAGTTATTACATTGAAACAAAGAACACCCTCTTTTGGTTTCAAAATCTGATTTGAAGAACATTCTGATTAGGTTCTTGATGGTAAGCCATACAACAGAAGATGCGATGTTTACAGCTTTGGGATATGCTTGTGGGAGATTTATTGTTGTGATATGCCTTATCCTGATCTCAGCTTTGCTGATGTTTCTTCTGCTGTTGTTCGTCAGGTAAGTGGACCTTAATATAAATCCTGATTCTGAAATCTTTAAGACTTCTGAAATTTGCAAAATTATGAAACTAGTTCCGTCTCTTGGCATTTGAAAATTCCAATTAGGGTGGTTAATCCGGTTTACGGTTTGATTTATTCGGTTTTTAATGGTTTTTGGTTTTATCGGTTTAATAGAAAACTGAAACGAAATAAACCCATTTGTAATTCGGTTTTAGTTTCCGCTCTGAGTTGATGCAATATTGGTTTGTGCTCGGTTTGGTTTTGGAGTTGGATTCGGATCGGTTTAAGCTAGAATACATATATATAATGATTTAGTTAATATTGTATTTATGTAATATGATTTACATTTTTTAATATAAGTAAAGAGATTCTTATTGTATTTGGTTTATTAGATTCTGTTTAGTTTGGTGACACTTAAATCGGTTTTGGTTTTTTAGATTTTAAACCAATCGGTTTATAAAGAAATTTCGGTCTGGTTTCGTTTTTTCTAGCTTTGTTTTGCCAATTAGTAAATGAGAATCTGAGATCTTTGTTTTTTTTTCTTTCTAATTTTAAAACAGAATCTGAGACCGGAGGTTCCGAGATGTTGTCCGACATCATTATCGAACATAATGAGGAGATGTTGGGAAGCGAGACCGGAGAAACGACCGGAGATGGCGGAAGTTGTGAAGTTGCTTGAAGAAGTCGACACCTCCAAAGGCGGCGGAATGATCCCGGAAGATCAGAGATCTGGCTGTTTCTGCTTTGTCTCCGGTCGTGGTCCCTGAATTTACCTTTTTACCCCTCTCCACCCTTCATCTTCTTCCTCTTTCTTACCTTTCCACATTGAATTTTGGAGCAATGCTCTGTTTTTTTTTAAAAAATCTGTCGAGATAAAAAAAAAAGTTTTCGTTATTAAAAAGAATATAATATTATTTCTGTCATTGTGAATATGAATATCGGTGTTTGTCTGTTTGAATCCAACATACAGCGGAAAATCAAATAATATTTTTCTGATAAGACGGTGATAACTTTTCGTTATTAAATTTTTCTTTTTCTCTTTAGAATCGTTTAGCTACATATCAAAGATTTAGGAAACAAAATTTAAGAAAACATCAAATGTTTGCATAAAGCTCTGGTGTTAAATGGACGAATCTAGAGATTTGTAGAAAATCAATTTTGCAGAAGGTAGGCCAGTCCATCATCGAAGTTTCGAGTATTCTTTTCATTATGACAAAGGATATATTGCTATTGCATGTTGGTTCACGGAAAGCTCCTTACCAAAATAAGAGGTACGAAACAAGAAACGTAATAAGTAAAATACTAAGTATTTTATCAGAGAAATAAGTTTATTTACATTTACGCACTATACATATTGGGAGAAAAAATATTTATAACTTAAATTGAGGAGTATAATTATACACAGACTATAACGTGGATGACAAAAAAAAACACACACTATAACGTGGCGAAAGAGTTGCGTGGGTGATTTCCCACACGGCAGGCAAAGGAGTACTATGTAGCTGTCTGATCCAAAGTTATGTTCATATATAATTATCCACTTTCTTTTTTTGTTAACACAAATTATATATCCAATTTTACTTAGTACTATTTAATGTCAATTCAGAAACAGTTCGCTCGTTTTCCACATTACAAAACTCATAAGGGGTATATTTGTAATTTCTACAGTAACTCGGCCTATAAAGCTCATGCATCTCATGATCAACGATCAAAATATCATCTTCTATCTAGTTCGTCTCGATCTCACAGCTAGACGTACACGTACACTTTTATCTTTAATTAAATAAATAGAAAGTAGATCATATATATATAGATGGGATCGTTAGTGAAAGGTGAAACGTCGTCGTTGATGACGGAGTTTTTAGAAAAGTGCGGCGGTTATGCGGTGGTGGACGGAGGCTTTGCGACGGAGCTAGAACGCCATGGGGCTGACATCAATGATCCACTTTGGAGTGCCAAGTGCCTCATTACTTCTCCCCACCTCGTCACAAAGGTCACACATATATATATAACAATTAATCTCTGTGGAAAATTACACTTGTGCTGTGTAAAAATGATTTTCATTTTCTATCATCTATATATTATTATCACCTATCGTAAATTTTTAATCCTATTTTTTTATATATATATCAAAATGAATAGAGTTTCACAATGAAAAATGAACAGAGACGCGGATGTGTACTACGTACAGACAGTTTAAAAGATATATAAATAGTTCTAATAAAATTTAGGTCTTTTGTCTTTCAATTTTAATTTCTCCTTATCTTCGACCGTCTTTTAGATAATTTTTTTCTGCATAAAAATTTCTAAGAACATTAATGGGATTTTGGCTTTTATTTCCGGGAATCAGATTACATATAATCAAATCAACTTATTTGTCCAAAGATATGTTAGGTTTATTCTTGATTTTAACTTATATTATATAGACGGCTTATAATTTCTTATGCAACGAATTTTTTAGGTACTATAAACAGATTTTTATCCGGTAACGATATATCATATATGGATACATGTTTTAATCTATGTACAGTTTAAAATTATAATCTTGTTCTATGTTTTCGATGAACCTCGTATAAATAAATTGTAATATAAAAAAAAAGCTACGTACTCATCCAGTTTATTTTAGTTTAAACTTGTAGATAAGCAACAAATAAATAGCTACGTCATATAACTTGTATAAGTCTGCGCCGCAACGTGTTTTATTCATCGCATTCCAACTATTGTCCGTCATCCCACGACGTTTACTAGATTGGCACTTAATTTTATCTCGTAACATCTCTAATTCATTCTCTATGTTTATTATTATAGCCCAAGATAAGAAAATATTTTGTTATGTATAATATTAGTTTCGTGTTATAGGTGCACTTGGATTACCTAGAGTCTGGAGCAAACATCATCATAACCTCATCATACCAGGTAACTTTTGCTTATATTTTCAAAGAAACATGGAAAATTTTCGAAAGATAATGTTAAATTAGTTTTACGTAATTCAAGTATATGTGAACTTCCAAACTTTATGTTAAAACAAATTAATTTATTATACAGGCGACGATCCAAGGATTTGTGGCTAAGGGTTTATCGGTGGGAGAAGCGGAGGGTTTATTGAGGAAGAGCGTAGAAATCACGTGTGAGGCACGTGAGATTTTCTACAATAGATGCACCAAGGGTTCTTGTGATTTCGACCACGCCGGAAAAGCTTCCCGGCGACCGGTTCTTGTCGCAGCTTCCGTTGGTAGCTATGGAGCTTATCTCGCCGATGGCTCCGAATACAGGTTCTTTGGTTGATGATTCCTAGTCATTTAATTTCTTTTTGTTACATTTTAGGTATCAAATTGTAAAAATGAAGCTTTAAATGGTCGAATCCAAAGCACTACAAAAGTCTTGGCCCATTATAGAAACTTATTTTCATCCCTCGTGATGGTTCTGCAGCGGAATATATGGAGATTATGTGAGGAAGGAGACATTGAAGGACTTCCATAGAAGAAGAGTCCAAATCCTAGCAAAATGTGGAGCCGATCTAATCGCATTCGAGACCATTCCAAATAAGCTCGAAGCAGAGGTATATAAAGTTTTTCTTATCCTTGCACTGCGATTTCAATAATGGTTGACCCTTAAAAACACTTTAAATAGTAAAAAGTACCCGACTCTTTACAGTTTACATGTTTTGGAGATTAGTTTTGGTTTCAGTCCCCAATCACCGTTTATATATAAAAAGAAAATTCTTAAAATTAAACCAAATAAAATTTTCAAACAACTGACTATTAATTAAGCATGTATTAGTCTAGTGGCTGCGTTTTGGCGGTTCTGATGATCATATTTCATATGCAGAGTTTGTGACGCGATTTTAGTCTACCTCAAATATATATTTTTTGATGAATATTATATATGCTTTCACATGTAATAGGCTTACGCGGATCTTCTTGAGGAGGAAGGCATTGACATTCCGGCATGGTTCTCGTTCACTTCCAAGGACGGAGTCACTGTGCCACGCGGAGATTCAGTTATAGAATGTGCGAAAGTGGCAGATTCTTGCAAGAAAGTGGTGGCCATAGGAATCAATTGTACTTCACCAAGATACATTCACGATTTGATTATCTCCTTGCGCCAGGTAATTAACATACATATATATAAACAACGATGGAATTATTAGGTCTTTATTTGTCCCCTGTTTTGTGCCTTGCGGCTGAAGTAACTTGCTTTTTTAAAAAAAAATTTCTTTCTAGGTGACTCGTAAACCGATCATTGTCTACCCAAATAGTGGGGAAGTCTACGACGGTCTGAACAAGAAATGGATTGTGAGTGTTTATGTTTGTCAAATCTGATAATTGTAACAAATTACAAATCTGATTTTTGGTGCTTTTTTTTTTGGATGTATTAATGCAGAAGTCAGAGGGAGAATCAGAGGAGGATTTTGTGTCGTATGTGAGTAGATGGAGAGATGAAGGCGCATCGCTGTTCGGAGGATGTTGTCGGACTACTCCAAACACCATCAGAGCCATTGCTAAAGTTCTCTCCGGCAGCATCCAAACTCAAAATCTCTGACTCGTAAACAATGAATTTCCATGGTGTCAAGAACTGAGTTGAAAAAAAAAAGAACTGAGTTGAAATGTACAATAGTGCAAGTGTAATCTTGTTAATATAATGTAAATAAGCATGGGTGTTCAGTTTGGTTTCGGTTTAGTTTCTAGTTATTGAATATCAGTATATAGCTGTGGAAAAAGAAAGGGTTATTGAATACCAGTTATGAAAAATGAAAATAAAACATAATATATCTAGTACAGGCCGGATTGTATAGTTTTGGTGTAATTTGATTGAGATTGTCTTTAATCAATTAAATCATCAATTTTTTTTTTTTTTTCTAATTAAGTTTTGGATCTATACCTCTTGTTCAAAGAAATCGGATTGGGCTAGTTAGTCAGCAGAGCACATAATATCATACTCCAATATTGAATGATTTTTATAGAATTTTCACATAAATTTAAAAATAATTAATGTTTTAGTTATAAATGCAAAAGTTTCTCACCTAACCACTTTTCTATAACTATGAACTAATAATAATTTAATAAATTCAACTATTGTCATTTAATATTTCTTAAAATAATTAAGAAAAAATAAATAGAAAATTTAGAGAATCAATCTTTTATAGAAACAAGAAAAAAATTTAAAAAATCAACTTTTTAGGATTGGGAGTAATTCACCACATTGTTTTTGTAAATCTTCCTTAAGACACAATTCATTAAGGTTATATTAATTTCTCCATCAAATAGCTAGAAGGAATAGTATATATACATTATGTGATTCTTTTCCTTTTATAAATAAATTGGAAAGAAAAAGAGTTTTAAGTAAAATTAGTAAACATAATCCACATAGGAAAAGGAAAGATTATATGATGCGGAAATCGTTTCTTGTTTTTGTCTTATATAAGACAAAATTGATTCAGAGCAAAATTTTTGAGGACAAACGTGAAAAAGAAAATCAAAGCCCTAATCTCTACTTCACAGGAAAACACAATGAGAATCCCCAATCTTCCGCCGGATTTGATAGAGGAAATACTCACTAGGGTTCCAGCTTTGTCTTTGAAACGATTACGATCTACTTGCAAACAATGGAACGCTTTATTCAAAGATCGAAGATTCACAGAGAAGCACTTTCGTAAAGCTGCAAAGCAATCTCTGGTTCTCATGATGAACGAATATAATATTTGTTCAGCGATCGTCAATCGCAGCTTTGCTTCTCCAATTATAGAGTTTAACAGAGAAGCACTTGCCCATTATAGTTTGGAACAAGTCAACATAGTTGAAGTGTTTCATTGTGATGGTTTGTTGTTATGCACCACCCAGGACAAAAGACTCTTTGTTCGGAATCCTTGTTTGGAGGAAACCAGGTGGATCCCTAGTGACAAGAGATACTCCAGGTTAGCTCTAGGATACGGAAACAACAACAAATCGTGTCGTAGCTACAAAATCTTGAGGTTTATGAATCGTTACTACCACCCAAACCACCATGTTGTTGAGTTTAAAATCTACGAGCTTAACTCTGATTCATGGAGGGTTCTTAATGACGTCAATCCCTACCCCTTCTTACATACAGAAGAGGTGTCTTTGAAAGGAAATACTTATTGGATTGCTTCGGATGACATAGATGACTTCTTACTCAATTTTGATTTTACAAGAGAGAGATTTAAACGTATGGGTCTTCCGCCACTTCAGAATCATGATTGTATGGCTCTATCAGTTGTTAGAGATGAACAACTCTTAGTGTTGCATCAGAGCTTTCATACATCAAAAATGGACATATGGGTGACCAACAAAATTGATACTGATACTGAAGACGCATTGTTGTGGAGCAAATCCCTTACAGTGGATTTAAGCAAACACATTCTTCTCGGTCAGGGTTATCAGAGATTTTTTAGTTTCGTATTCGACGAAGAGAAGGAAGTGGTCTTGTGTTGTTTTAAATTATTTGAGACCAGCATGCACAAGCTATACGTTGTTAGAGAAGACGATGAACGTTACTCAGAAATCGCTTCTGTTGAATATACAACCAAATCATCTTGGCCATTTATTTTCAGTTATGTTCCAAGTTTGGTTCAAATCCAGTAAGGTAGAGACAAATGAAGAGAATGAAACTAGGAAGTGATATCTTGCAAGCTTTTTTTTGTTATTTTCAATTTTGTTTTGTTTTTTGTAGACAATGTCGTTTGAATAATTTAATGAATTGATTATGATTCCTTTCTTCTTTGTGTTGTATAATTTTGGTTTGGTTTGAGCTTGGTTTTAATTAAAAATATATATATTTGATCAGATGATGGTGTTAATTTGAGGAGCTTTGATTATAATAAAGTGACAAACTTTATATTTTGACGATACTGAAGATCAGTAAGCAGCGAAGTGTGAGCCCAACAATGGCGATGTTGGGGAGTGTTCTTCACATCTCTCCAATGGTGGTAGCCACTTCAATTCCGAGACCGTTTCTTCACGACCAGAGCGAGCGTAACAAAGCAGCCACGACGGCATCGTCATCTCCGATTAAGTCGTTAAAGAATTGCAAAACAATGGACGAACTCAGGATGTTTCATCGTTCGCTCGCGAAGCAAGGCCTTGATAACGATCTCTCTGCTATAACTAAGCTTGTAGCACGAAGCTGCGAATTGGGTACTCGTGAAAGCTTGAGCTTTGCCAGAGAGGTGTTTGATTTCTCAGAGGAAAATGGTGAATCGTATGGATCTTGTTTCATGTACAATTCTTTGATTCGGGGATTTGCATCTGCTGGGTTATGCGACGAAGCCTTATTGCTCTTTGTTCGAATGATGATCGCTGGAATTTCTCCAGACAAGTACACGTTTCCGTTGGGATTGAGTGCGTGTGCCAAAAGCAGAGCGAAACGTAATGGGATTCAGATTCATGGGTTGATCGTCAAGATGGATTACGCCGAGGATTTGTTTGTGCAGAACTCGCTGGTTCATTTCTACGCAGAGTGTGGAGAGCTTGATTGTGCACGGAAGGTGTTTGATAAAATGTCTGAGAGAAATGTAGTTTCTTGGACTAGCATGATTTGCGGTTACGCAAGGCGGGATCTTGGCAAAGACGCTGTTGATTTGTTTTTCCAGATGATGAGAAACGAAGACGTAAGGCCTAATTCAGTCACAATGGTGTGCGTGATATCGGCTTGTGCTAAGCTAGAGGATCTTGAAACAGGTGAGAAGGTTTATGCCTTTATCCGCAATTCTGGCATTGAAGTCAACGACCTTATGATCAGTGCCCTGGTCGATATGTACATGAAATGCAACGCCAATGATACAGCAAAACGACTTTTTGACCAATACGGTGCTAGAAATTTGGATTTGTGCAACGCAATGGCATCAAATTACGTACGCCAAGGATTAACAAAGGAGGCTCTAGGTGTCTTGAATATAATGATAGACTCTGGTATTAGACCTGATAGGATTTCGATGTTGAGTGCGATCTCATCTTGTTCGCAACAGAGGACCATCCTGTGGGGAAAGAGTTCTCATGGCTATGTATTGAGAAATGGGTTTGAGAGTTGGGACAACATATGCAATTCCCTGATTGACATGTACATGAAATGTCGCAGGCAAGATACTGCGTTTAGGATCTTTGATCGGATGTCGAACAAGACAGTGGTCACGTGGAACTCCATAGTCGCCGGCTATATAGAGAACGGTGAGGTGGATGCAGCCTGGGAAATGTTCAAAACCATGCCTGAGAAAAACATTGTTTCTTGGAACACGATCATCGGCGCTCTGGTGCAAGAAAGCATGTTCGAGGAAGCGATTGAAGTTTTCCAGTCTATGCAAAGCCAGGAGGGTGTCAATGCGGATGGAGTGACGATAATGAGTATTGCATCTGCTTGTGGGTACTTGGGAGCTCTTGATCTTGCGAAATGGATATATTACTACATTGAGAAGAACAGAATTCAGCTTGATGTCAGACTTGGTACAACCTTAGTAGATATGTTTTCCAGGTGCGGGGATCCCGATAGCGCAATGTCGATCTTCGATAGGTTGACAAACAGAGATGTCTCGGCTTGGACAGCGGCTATAGGAGCAATGGCTATGGCAGGAAAGGCTAAGCGAGCAATTGAGTTTTTCAATGAGATGATTGAACAAGGGTTGAAACCAGATGGAGTAGTATTTGTTGGAGCATTGACAGCTTGCAGCCATGGTGGATTGGTCCAACAAGGTAAGGAAATCTTCAACTCAATGGAGAAACTTCACGGAGTTTCTCCAGAAGATGTGCACTATGGATGCATGGTTGATCTGCTTGGTCGAGCAGGATTGTTAGAGGAAGCTCTACAACTCATAAATTCCATGCCTATGGAGCCAAACGATGTGATTTGGAATTCTCTTTTAGCTGCTTGTCGTGTTCAGGGAAATGTGGAGATGGCAGCTTATGCATCTGAGAGGATACAGGTCTTGGCTCCAGAGAGAACTGGGAGTTACGTTCTTCTGTCAAATGTTTATGCATCAGCTGGAAGATGGAATGATGTGGCAAAAGTGAGGCTGAGTATGAAGGAGAAAGGGTTGCGTAAACCTCCAGGAACTAGTTTACTACAGATTCGAGGTAAGACCCATGAGTTCACATCAGGGGATGAGTCACACCCTGAAATGCCACAAATAGAAGCAATGCTCGATGAAATTAGCCGAAGAGCCAGTGACTTAGGCCATGTACCTGATCTCCGTAATGTTCTGATGGATGTAGATGAGCAAGAGAAGAGATTTATGCTTAGTCGACACAGCGAGAAACTTGCAATGGCCTTTGGGCTCATTAGCTCAAACAAAGGCACAACAATCCGAATAGTCAAGAACCTAAGAGTATGCTCTGATTGTCATTCATTTGCAAAGTTAGCATCTAAAGTGTACAACCGAGAAATCGTTCTTAGAGACAATAACCGGTTTCACTTCATCCGTCAAGGGAAGTGTTCTTGCGGTGACTTCTGGTGATTCCAGAAGCAAAAGTAAAAAGATCAAGAAAAGCATTCACATTTCATTGTCAAAGTCTTTACATAGAAAAATCAGACCCGATTTCAATCCTTGAAGGATGTTTCCGAAACAAAGTAGATACAAAAAAGGTGTTCATAGCTTTTCAATAACTTGTTCATTGATCATGGCTGAGGAAAGATTGGGTCAATAAACGACTGATACATAGGATCAGATCCCCAGAGATGAGCAATGTGAAGATGAGACGAAGTGATTCGATGGATTTCTTCAACGAGCCAGATGGTAGCTTCAGCTTTACAAGGATGAATGATTGAATCCAAAGCCTGGTCTTCAGAATCAGAGCCGAATCTTGATTGATCCCACCGTCGTACGAGAATGTTTGTGAGGTAATGTAAAGGTTGACCATAAAGCTGCTTGATTGAGATGCTTAATCCAACCCAACTTGTGAACGGAATCAATGAACCGCGATTTGTCGGGATCGGAACTTGCTTCATGTAATCTTGGTACATCTCTGCTCTTCTCAGCAACGAACCTGAGTAATAAAAAAAATTGAAACTTTTGGGTCAAAAAAATGGTGGAAAAGGAAAGAAACAGGGGACCATTTAACCACATTACCTTCATCTTCGACGTCTATGTGAGATTGATCGAGCGGAGAAAAGCCATCGCTGATCTCAGCTTCGACATTAGAGGAACCGGAATCATCTGACACTCGCGGATTCATCGTCACTTCGCTTTGCATGGCCCCTGACGAGCCGTCAGATACTGACTGCAAAAATGTACGACGGCTCCACGAGTCTCTCCTGAAATTAGGGTTTTTAAGGGAAGAAGACGAAGAGGATGACTTATACACGTGTCAGTTAGCACGTCAATTGTCAGTTGTGGGGTAACCAAAAAATTAAAATTAACATTAAATAAACCGGAACCGAAATTGGACCCGACCCGACCCGACCAATCTCCTGAAGTATTCAACCCGGCTTAAAGCAGGGAGCTTTAGGTTTGTGCCGACCTTCGAACTTCATCGGAAAACGGAAGACTAATCGGCGATAGATTTAAACTTACCACAAAATGCTCGCTAAGCTCCGGATTACTAAGCTTGTCTTGTATAGCTTACCTCGGAGAATCTGCGAACGGCGGTTTCTGGTAACCAGCAATGCTTTCTCTAACGCTGAGGAGTCGCCGGTTGTTGCCGTTGAGTCGCCGGAGCTTCCGTCGTGGATCAAAGACTTTCTCTCAAACAAGCCTTCTTCTTCTAATTTGGTCTCAGACGATGAAGATTTCATTATCCCTTCGCTAGCGAGTTGGGTCGAGAGCCAAAAGTTTAGTCGTGAAGGAGTATCATCGGGAAATGTCGCGAAGAAACCAGTGGAAGATATCGACAGAGTCTGCGAATTTCTGAATAAAAAGGATGCAACTCATGGGGATGTCGTCAACGAGTTGAGTGGATGCGATGTGGTGGTATCAGAGAGTCTGGTTTTGCAAGTTCTGAGAAGGTTTAGCAATGGATGGAATCAAGCTTACGGGTTTTTCATTTGGGCAAAATCACAAACAGGTTATACGCATTCAGCTCAGGCTTACAACGCAATGGTTGACGTGTTGGGGAAATGCAGGAATTTCGATTTGATGTGGAGATTAGTCGATGAGATGAAGAGTGAATCTGGGCTTGTGACGCTCGATACGATGAGTAAGGTTATGAGGAGATTGGCGAAATCAGGGAAATACAACGAAGCTGTTGATGCTTTTCTAGAGATGGAGAAGAGTTATGGTGTAAAAACAGACACTAATGCTATGAACAGTTTGATGGACGCACTTGTGAAGGAGAATAGTATAGAGCATGCTCATGAGGTGTTTCTGAAGCTTTTAGATACAATCAAGCCGGATTCTCGGACATTCAACATTTTGATTCACGGGTTTTGTAAAGCTCGGAAATTTGATGATGCTAGGACGATGATGGATTTGATGAAGGTTACTAAGTTTACTCCTGATGTTGTTACTTACACAAGCTTTGTAGAGGCTTATTGCAGGGAAGGAGATTTTAGGAGAGTTGATGAAATCTTGGAAGAGATGAGAGAGAATGGGAGTAAGCCTAATGTCGTGACTTATACGATTGTGATGCATTCTCTGGGCAAATCTAGGCAAGTAGCTGAAGCTTTAGGAGTCTATGAGAAGATGAAAGAAGACGGGTGTGTTCCTGATGCCAAGTTTTATAGCTCATTGATACATATTCTATCGAAGACTGGTAGGTTTAAGGACGCAGCTGAGATATTTGAGGACATGACGAAACAAGGAGTTCCTCGTGATGTTTTGGTCTACAATACCATGATTTCCGCTGCGATTCATCACTCGCGAGATGAGATGGCTCTACGTTTGCTTAAAAGGATGGAGGAAGAGGAGGAGGAATCATGCAGTCCAAACGTTGAGACTTATGCTCCACTGCTGAAGATGTGTTGCCAGAAGAAGAAGACGAAGCTACTTGGAGTCCTGTTGCATCACATGGTGAAAAACGATGTTAGTATCGATGTGGCGACATATATTCTTCTCATTAGAGGGTTGTGTATGAGCGGGAAGGTTGAAGAAGCTTGCTTGTTCTTTGAGGAGGCGGTGCGGAAAGGAATGGTTCCTAGAGATAGCACTTGCAAAATGTTGGTGGAGGTGCTTGAGAAGAAAGGAATGGCCGAAGCAAAACTCAAGATCCAGAGTTTGGTTCAACCGAAAGTGATGACCAAGTCACAAAGTCCTTTACCTGTTGCCTAGAGTTTTAGAGTTTGGAGTCATCATGGCTCAAAGTTTTGTTATTACTGTGGAGTAATCATTATACTCTGTTAGATCTTTTACTGTAATGAAATGGTTTTGTTGTTTGATGAAGCAAATCAATTTTTTCTCAAATGATTTTTGGATAATCAGAGCGTTTTTGTAATTCCCCCATTTTTTGTTCGTATCGTATTTTTTTTTGTCGGCATTCGTATCGTATATTATACTATACATGTATTCACCGTATTTTTGAATTAATTAATAAATAAATTTTTAGAATAAAGCAGGGAAGGGTTTTACAAAGCCAAACCCTTTTTTAACTTGTTTCTTCTTCTTCTTCTCGCGCCGCGTTCACTCTCTCTAAAACCCCTCTCAAGCAAGCTTCTTCAATCTTCTTCGTGTGGTTTCGTTGTTAACTGTAAGTTTCCTTCTTAAGGGTTTGTGTCAATTTCAAAGCACATCGTCTTAGGAGTAAAAAGAGTTTCGTAAACCTAATTTTGTACACGTTCTACAGTCAAAGACCTTAACTAGGTTAGTCGAGCTATATCTTAAGTCCTTAGATTGAGAATCGAACTTTATTGTGAGAACCAGTTATGGAGTCGTTGCGTCGGTGACATAGAAACCCTAGTTCCCGGGACTAACCCTGTATCGATTTCCCAGTTTTGTTTTTGTTTTTTTACCAGATGCTTCAGAGTCTGAATATTCGAAGTAACCTAGATTTGATACTATCTTAAGTCGATTCTTTTAGTTGTTGTTGTTTAGTTTTGTATGATTCTATATGTTCTTGTCTCGATTCTGAACCTGATTGTTCTTTTTTTTAAATCGAATTTGGAGCAGATGTCACTTGAAGATGATTTTGAGGAAGATGATGAGATGAACATGATTGATGAGGAAGGAGCATCTGACTCTGAAGCAGAATCTCTTTCAGATTCTGATTCAGAAAACGAGATCACTGAGAAATTAGCTGAGCCCACCAAGACTGCTGTATACAACAGAGATGGGTTGCTTGATAAGCTTCAAGACATAATCTGGCCAGAAGATGTTGATTGGACTCATAAGCTTACGGTTGAGATCGATCAGGGACAAGCCGTTGATGTAAACGATGACCTCGCGAGGGAGATGGCTTTCTACACTCAAGCCCTCGAAGGGACGAGGCAGGCGTTTGGGAAACTCCAGGAAATGGGACTGCCTTTCCTCAGGCCGTCGGATTACTATGCGGAGATGGTGAAATCGGATACACATATGGAGAAAGTGAAGTCTCGGCTTCTGCACGAGAAGAAACAGATCGAGGAGGCTGAAGAGAGGAGGAAAGCTAGGGATAACAAGAAACTGGCTAAGGAAGTACAGTCTCAGAAGATGAAGGAACGCACAAAGCAGAAGAAGGATGACATTGAGTCTGTCAAGAAGTGGAGGAAACAGAGGCAGCAGAGCGGTTTTAGTGATAAAGGGGCGGGAGAGATGGATCTTGAGTTTGGAAACGGAAAGAGTTTCGAGAGAGGAGGAGGTAAGAAAAGACCAGGTGTGTCTCCCGGGGATCGATCAGGAGGCAAAGGAAGGTCCACTTCGAGGATGAACAATAAGAAGAGGGAGTTTAGGGATTCCAAGTTTGGTCATGGTGGTAGGAAGGGATTGAGCAAGCAGAACACTGCAGAGACAACTAACGATTTCAAAGGCGGATTCAGGGGAGGAAAAGCCAGCGGAAACAAGAGACAGAAGAGATAAAAAAAGGTTTGATCAATCTAAACCCATCTACAATTTCAACACTATAAACTATTTGTCATCTCGGATTATGTTTTGAGAGAATGTTTTTTGTTTTGTTTTGTAAAACCTTCTGGGTAAGGGTTTTAGGACCAATATCTTTAGTTACAATGTTGTACTAATGATTACTTGAGTTAACAAAGGCCCATGTGTTTTAAAGATCTTAGCTTATTAGCAGAAGTCTCTTCTTTGGTATTAATCACTCTTTTAAAATTTCATTGAACAATAAGGATTTAACTACTTTGGTTATTGAAGAATGTTCTGATATGGACTTAAAAGTCACTCAAGCCGTCTCTTTCGTAGAACTATCCATATTCTTCCTCTCTCTATCTCTCATTCTCTGAGGATGATAGCTTATGTTTTGGAGTTGATTAGCAAGGCTGCTTCCAATTCTTTTTTTTAACACTGAGAATAGTTGATTTATAATTGTTTGAGATATTATTATTACAAGGATTATTAAGCGATTAAGATGAAACAGCTTCCACGAATAATGATTCCACGACGCAGCTCTCCCTGCAATACTCGGATCCATCATAGACGGTTCTGCATATACGACATTCCAATGATAGATATGCTCTCTCCGCAATACACGAGACCACGACGGACGGCTCTGCCTGCAGTACCCTGGAACCTCCGATAAGCTTTGTCTTCATTAATCTGTAGAAAATTACGCTTTCTGGAACTCGAACCCCAGACTTGGTGTAGAAGCATTTTAACTCTTGATCACTAGGCCAAGGAGCTTCCACAAGGCTGCTTCCAATTCTCTGTTCATGTTCTTTTTCTGCAACCTGATTCCTTTTGGGAAAGCCAAAGGCCGGTTTTCAGGAACCAGACTGATATTTGAGTCATCTCGCTTTTCCAAACCTTGCTCTGAGCAATCTGTGTTGATATCTTAGTTTATTCTTTTCTCCAAATCCGGTTTTTCCGGTAATGTCCTCTGGATTGGAATCAGATAATGGTGTCAAAGGGAGAGTTAAGACACCAGATTAGATGATTTGCAGGGAACTTGGAAAGAGAACGTAATCACACGCACCATTCATTACATCAAGGTCTGCAAGTTTATAACCATAGGATTCTAGTTTCCAAAGGTTCATTGCTGCAACATTTTTATATAATAAAACTGTGAAATCTCATAGTTAAAACTTAAAACATATAATGGTAGAAAAACAACAAAACTCAAAGGTTAGAACATGAAATATCCTGAAACACCAACAAGCAACCCTCACAAGTTTTATTCTGGAACCGGAACCAGACTTGGAACGTATACATAACCACATATGAAAAGCCTATCATCGCCACGCAAATCACACCGTCCTGTCTCAACTTGTTTTTTAGCAATCCCATCTTTACTAATCTCGTAAACACCAACACAAACATCATCATCTGTTTCGTCTATAGTCTCTTCCTCGCACCATACCATGATACTATCGTTCTTGTCAATGAAGTAACTAGGATGAGCGAGATCTTGATCGGTATGTAACGTCGGGAGATCGGGATTAACCACGTCTATGTACTTGGTCCACGAGACAACCTCGTCGTTCAATTCGTTTGTGACCCACACTTCAATCTTCATTGTTTCTCCACGTTGATGTAACAAAGAAAGTCTATCTCCTCTAAAACTCGACAACGCTGCTGTATCTAAGACACCACATTCGAATGGAAGATTACATACGAGCTTGAATGTTTCTGTCGAAAAATCAAAACTTTGGATGAAAAGTTCGGGTTTATTGTTCCAATGTGCAACCCAATACATGTTTCCTTTCACAGAAACACCTTTGCAAGGTGGATCAATAGACCAATCCAAAGCACCATCATCAACAATCCTCCAAGAATCAGATTTGAAATCGTAGATTTGAATCTGTGGTTCATAAGATCCCGTGGTTTCGGTCTCGTCGTCTTCAAGCTCTCCATCGAAAATCCGTAGAATTTTGTATTCATCACGAGATACATTGTCGTATCCAAAACCGTAGAAATCATTACTCGAGTAAAAATCCATTGGTTTGATCCATTTGATACGTTTCAAGAACGGGTTCCAAACTGCGAGTTTGCAGCTTCTTGATCGTGTGTTATTGCATCTACATAACAATAATCCATCGCAATGAACCGTAGTCGAAATCTCAGATATATCTTGAAACTCTTCTGGTATTGGTGAAGATGAGCGAGCTCCGTTGACCGGATCGATGATTTGAACCGTATGTTCGATTCTTATGAATCTTTCTTGGACAAGATCCAAGTATTTGTAGATGAATCTCTTGTCTTTCAAGAGAGCATGCCATTGTTTGCACGTCAATTTGAATTGTGTAAGATATTCGATTGGAATCCTACAAAATATTTCTTCTATTATATCAATAGGAAGCAATGAACGCTCTGAAGAAGCCATGCAAATTGAAAAAAAACAAAAAAAACAAAAAAATTGTGACACAAAAAGTAGTAGTCTCGCTTCTAATTCTACGTCTTGGATGATAATAAACAATTAAACATTACCTCTGTTTTTTTGCATTAATTTCTGTGACGTGACGATGCCTCGGACATGGCTTTTTATGGCATTTTTTTTCTGACCAAAAAGCGTTTCCCCTTTTTTTGTTTCTCGAGTTTGAGGTTTATATTGAAGAATGAATAATAGACATTTGGGTAAAAATGTAATGTTATGGAAATTTAGGGGTCAATTTGTAATTATTATATCTTTTTCTTTAATATGACAGATATAAAATTAATTACTACTTAACAATTATAAAGTGTTCTTAATTTAACATTTAACCAAAAAAAAAATTATAAAGTGTTGTTGATCTATTCTCTCCTACAAAACTTCTGTTCTCAGTCTTCTAACTCTTCTCGCTTCTGAGTGTTTAGACTTTAGAGAATGATATTAAAAGCCGAGGATGCTAAATTACCAAATTGTCCTCCTCAATGTAGTGGATACTTTGCATATACCAAATTGCCATTGTCATGGCTAACCATCGGTGTAAACCAAGCCAGTTTCGACAGAAAAGTATGTAAATCATAGGTTGTTTGTATCACGTGATAGCTTGAAATAAGTAGAAGACTTTAAAAGAAAAAATGCGAGTGTCTTAGTCATGCCATTCAAAGTGGAACAAAACGTGGCGATGAGACACGTAAACAACAGAGAAAAACAAGATCCACTCTCGTACTTATCTTCCGTACCACGTTCACCCATGTGTTATCCATATCTTCTATGCTTGTATTCTTCGTAATATCAAATTATTACCTTAACTAGTGAACACATTTTTACCAAACAAAAAAAAAAAGAAAAAAAAACTTGTGAGCACATCAATTAATAGTTAGAGGCAAAATCTGGATTCAATTTGATTATCATCCTATACGTAAAACATAAATGTTTTGGACCATCCAAACTAATTCTAGACAATTCGTATATGTTAAAATCCAAAGCCAAGAAGGAAACCCATTTCGATACTGTTTTTTTTTTGGTAATTAGAAGTGTTTTAGGTATCTCTATACTAATTAACTTCTTGCATCGCGCGCTTTACAAACTTCTAGAATTACTGAATGTTTTCTCCATTTTTTTTTGGTGTTTGGATAATCGTGGTTTCGGTGTGTAGGAACACTCGTCACCATGCATGTCAATCTTTCTTTCCTATATAAACTAAAACAATCCATCATTTTCCTCAAAAAGAAACACATCAACAACAACACAAAAAAAAATGGCAATGACTAACAAAATAACCATAACGCTTCTCCTCCTCCTCATCTCCCTAGCTTTCTTCCAATGCTTGGCCTTCCATGTGGAGGTCCAAGAGTTCAAGCCACCGCAGCAAGAGGAACAAGAAGGTCCCGGCACCGGTGGTCCTGGCGGTGGCTCCGGCGAGGGATGGGACGAAGGGTCGTCGGAGAGATCTCCGTATCACTTTGGAAAACGGAGTTTCGAGAGTTTGTTTCAATCCAAGGAAGGTTTTGTGAAAGTGTTGCCTAAGTTCACTAGACGCTCATCGACTCTCTTCCGTGGAATTGAAAACTACAGATTCTCGTTCATGGAGATGGAGCCTACAACTTTCCTTGTGCCTCATCATTTCGATGCCGATTTCGTCTTTCTAGTCCTACAAGGTAAGGGAGTGATTGCCTTCGTGACAGATAGCACAAAGGAATCGTTTCACATAACGAAAGGTGATGTGGTGAGAGTTCCTTCAGGCGTCACGCACTTTCTGACCAACACTAACGACACTGTTCCTCTCCGCATCGCCAAGATCGTCGTCCCCGTCAACATTCCCGGCCACTTCCAGGTCCATTTATTTATTTAATTGTGTATATACCATCTATATTTTCCACAAAAATAATTCATCACTTCTTTTAATATTACTCTTTCTATTTATTAACGTCGTTAAACATTGATTTGTCCCAGGATTACTTCCCTGCTCGATCACAATTTCAGCAATCCTACTTCACTGGGTTTAGTAAAGAAGTACTCTCTGCCAGTTTCAACGTATGCTTTCTTAACTTCTTAATTTGTCTTTTAATATTTAACATAAGTTGCATAACAAATACATGAGCCTAGAAAAGGTTTTGTATTTTTTCACTAAATTGGGCAAGGGATTTAGTAAGGATTGAACTCACGTTTGAATATTTCGGATACTTTAGGTAATCTCGAATAATTGCGGAAAAAATTGGATTTGAATATTTTTCCGGTATCTATAAAAACTTGAATATTTTTAGATGAGTTTTTTAGTTATTGTTACATATTAATTATCCAAATGGATTTGTTCTCGTTTCTGATTCGTTCCTTGGGATATATTATACCGTTCTGGGTAATTATTCCAGTGGATACATGGACACTTGGTAATAAATCTTGTGGTAACCAAGTTTTAATATTTTGAATTTATAGATACCGGAAGAATTGCTAGGAAGATTGATCAGGGGATCACAACAAATGGGACAAGGGATCATTCGGAGAGTTTCTCCAGACGAGATCAAGGAACTTACCGAACACGCTACTTCTCCTTCAAACAAACACAAAGACAAGAAGCACAAAGAAAAAGAAAAAGACAAGGACAAGGACGTGAGCACGATGTGGAGCCCTTTCAATCTCCTTACACAAGATCCAATCTACTCCAACGACTTTGGCCATTTCCACGAGGCACATCCTAAGAGGTTTAGTCAACTCCAAGACCTTCATATCTCCGTCGCTTGGGCTAACATAACTCAGGTTTTACAATCAACAATCCTTAATTCCTATGGTTTGATGGATCAATTACTAACGGTTGTATATATGCAGGGATCCTTGTTCCTTCCTCATTATAACTCCAAGACAACCTTTGTAGCGTTCGTGGAGAATGGTTGCGCCCGCTTCGAGATGGCTAGTCCTTATACATTCCAAGGAGAGCAACAACCACCATGGTTTGGACCAGGAGAAGAAGAAGAAGAAACAAGTGGACAAGTACACAAGGTTGTGTCACGCGTGTGTAAAGGCGAAGTCTTTATCATTCCGGCAGGTCATCCGTTTGCTATACTCTCACAAGATAAAAACTTTGTCGCGATAGGGTTTGGTATCCATGCGTCCAACAGCACAAGAACGTTCCTTGCAGGTAAAGAAAATGGGTTTTAAACTGATAGTTTCTAAAAATTCTTCTCTTTTGGGCGTCTCTCACTCTCGAAGGTAATTGTTTTGGTTGGGTTTAGGGGAAGAGAATATGCCGAGCAATCTCGGCACGGTGGCCACGAGGCTGAGCTTTGGTGTGGAAAGTGAAATGGCGGAGAAGTTGTTTACGAGCCAAAACTATTCCTACTTTGCTCCGGCGACTCCTAAACATCAATTTCAAGAGAAACGCAAGCCACCGTCATTCCAATCAATCTTCAACTTGGCCGGTTTTTGAGAATGCATACAGTACCAAGCAAGGAAGAAAGGGTTTAATTCTAATAATGTAATATCTGAAGATGTAATAATACGGTGACGTTCTGTAACTTGTGGCTACTGAGTTTCTTGAGTTGTACATTGCTGTAATGAATGTCCTCTGTTTTATAAATAATAAAACATCCGGTTTTGTTATGGTGTGAATCTCTTCCAAAAACAAGGGAAATGTTAATTCAAGAGTAAAGCATAAAAAGACATCATTATCCGGAATGACTAATTTTTTAATTATGAATCAAAAATGTGCGAGTATAAAAAGAATTGTGATTAGGAAATTCAATTATTTGCAACCTTTAGGTATCTAATATGCAACCTAATAAGTATCTCAAATTCCTCTTCCGAAACTCCTCTAATATGCAACCTAATTGTCTAATATGCAACCTAATAATATGCAACCTAATAAGACACTGAAGAAAATGATGGGCCTTATAAAGAGGCCCATTTCATTTAGAGCTCTGATTTGAACTTGATATGTCTAGAATACCCCTGATGATGTCGTGGAATTTACCAAATCATCCCCTGAGAGGAGGAGCAAAAGAATTACAAAGAAGGCTTGTTCGCCAAGACGCTTTTGAGTCTCTTTAAATCACTCAAACCATCGACAAGATTCAGTTTCTCTTCGCGACGCCAGAGGAAAAAAAGCTAATCGGAACCGACGAAAGAGGAATTTGGAGTCTTGAGATAAACAGATCTGCAGTAGAAGACAGAAGATGGAGTGTGTATTCGGTTTAGTCGGGAATGGATTCGCCATCGTTGCGGCTGATACATCGGCGGTTCACAGCATCCTTCTCCACAAAAACAACGAGGACAAGATCATGGTACTCGACTCCCACAAGCTTGTCGCTGCCAGCGGCGAGCCAGGCGACCGGTAAATTCCTCTCCTCCGATACTCCTCTTTCTCTGTTTAGAGTTGATTTTGCGGTGAGACATTTACTTAAAAGAGTGATTCGGCATTGGGTTGAATAGGGTTCAGTTTACGGAGTATGTTCAGAAGAATGTGTCGTTGTACAAGTTCCGAAATGGGATCCCTTTGACTACCGCAGCCGCCGCGAACTTCACTCGCGGAGAGCTCGCCACTGCCTTGAGGAAGGTGAGCTCTTCTTCTAGCTCTTGTCTATTAGGGTTTTCAATTTGGGGATTTGCCTATTTCTGCTTGAATTGTTTGCGGTCATGGGCAGTTAGTGTTATACGGGATAAATGAATTTAGGGTTTCTGATATTTTTGCCTTAGTTGCTTTGTATGAAATTTTTGGGGCTGGTGGGATATATCTTCAGATAATTGAATGCTGAAGCAGTTTTTAGTGGTGAGATTGGTACTGTGAGTTCTTGGATATTTGGTAGTCATGATTTTAATGTGCTTAAAGGCATGTTTTTCTTGGGTTTACTGTCTGATTTTGATTTGTTGTACATCGGATCGATTGAAGTTCTATGTGAAATGAATTGAAGCTTCCCTCTGCGATGCTGTGGTTATGATAATATTAAGGTTGCTGATAGCCAATGCTCTCAGGTTTCACTTCCTTTTCTATATGGCAGTGTTCAGTGTTGTTGGAGATTCAAGTAGTTCTGAGATAAGTAGGAAACTGATTGGAGAAGATGCCTATGTTTCCACTGTTTGGATTGTAGTAGGACTATCCCAAACTTCAAGGAACTTACCATCATCTGTTCCGTGCTTGAGTGTCATATAAAGCATGTTAGATAGTCGTCTATAGCCAAATGATAACTAAAAGAGTTGCCGAAGTTTCCTTATATTGTTATCGTCTGGAATATTGATGCATCTTTTTTAGTGGAAAAGATGAAATTCGGGTTGGAACCAATAGTTTCTTAGATCCAAGCTTTGTTATGACTTTGTGTTAGACTTTACAAGGCTAGAAATGATTGTGCTTTCTTTCAAGGCTACTCTGGTTGACATGACTTGATTATGTAAAATGTGATACTCTAGGCTAATTTATCATCATTTCGGATTGATATCCCAGAAATACAGAGTCTTGAGGGCTATACATAGTAAACCCATATGGCCTTTGCTCATGATGTCCTTGTTTCTGTTTTGTTTATGATTGGCCTCTTATCATTATTGAAGGCGACAAATTTTGAGATATCTCCTTTTTATTTCTTCTTTTTGCTCTCTTTGATCAGAATCCGTATTCCGTGAATATCCTGATGGCTGGCTACGACAATGAGCACGGTGCATCCCTTTACTACATCGACTACATTGCAACTCTTCACAAAGTTGACAAGGGAGCTTTCGGTTATGGTTCCTACTTCTCCCTCTCCACAATGGACAGGCACTACCGCAGCGACATGTCTGTAGAAGAAGCCATTGAACTGGTGGACAAATGCATACTTGAGATCCGATCTAGACTGGTCGTTGCGCCACCAAACTTAGTGATCAAGATTGTTGACAAAGATGGAGCTCGTGATTACGCCTGGCGTCAGTCGGTACAGGACGTCACAACTGCTGCTGTCTGAGTTATGTTTTGTGTTTGGTTTCAGACAATTTTAAAGAAGTTGGGAGTTTGTGTATTGACAATTTTAGTTTGAGAACCAACTTTGAGCATCAAGCTTCCTGGAAATTAGTTCAAAAGCTTTTGCGATTCTAAAAAAAAAAATGATATATTTCTTCAACAGTACAATGCAAATCTCACTCGAAACAAAGACAATATAATATACACAAAGCTTATTCCACAAAGCAATGACCAAACAAATGGTTTTTTCTTTCTCTATAAATCGGCAATGCATAAATCAAATCACACGAGGATGAAGACATAGGAAACTAAAGGAACAAAGAAATCAGTAGAATTTGAGAGCTACGAAGGTGATGCCGAAGAAGAGAAGCGATGGTGAGAGGGCGTAGGCGGATGAAGGAGTGAGAGAAGGTCGACTGCTGCTTCCTCCATCGTCAGCCGTAGGGCCTGCACCGTCGACGGATGGTGTAAAAGGTCGGGTTGAATCGGACTGTGGAGTCTGAGCTGCCGGAGTCGGCTCTGGAACTATTGGAGTCGTTGCTGGACCTGGAGACATCGCTGGTCCAAATGTAGTAGCAGGTCCTGTTCCAAAAACAAAACAAAAAAAACACTCATCAATTATCTTCCAAGCAAACTAATTATGTGATTAATTGAGATGATGATGATGTAATAATTGTTTACCAGGAGCAGCAGCTGGAGCAATATTGGCTGTTCAAAAAAAGAAGATCAAACATAAATTAGATGTTTGATTCAATCAGGTATATATAATAATAATATGTAATGTATAGAGAGGAGTTATTGAAATTATTTGCCTTTGCATTGAAGAGGGACTCTAGGCATGTTACAAGCACGTGGAAGAGAGACGGCGGTTGTGCGGTTAACCGGAAGATTAAAAGGAACAGCTCCGGTGACAATAAGACAGAGACATCCCATTCCTCCGGTGGTCAAAGACCTCAGAGAGTTACAACAATCAGACGACGGTGAAGTTCCGTTGCTGCTACTGTTGGTTAAGAAGCTCATACAAGGACTCACCGTGGTCATCATCGACGGTGTGCATTGGCTAAGCGGTTGTTGCTGGCTGCGAACCGGAAAAGCTAGCACTGCGATTAACGCAACGGTTATTACAAGAATCTTCGACATTGTTGATTGAGATTAAAGCTTTGTTTGTTTGTTCTTTTGAAGTTAAAATTTGTGGTTTTGTGTTTAAAGTGTGTTGTATTTTTGTGATGAGAAGTAAGCAATTGTGGGATTGGTTTTATAGGAAGACAAAAGTGGAGGGAAGAAAGGAAGTGTGTATAGGTCAACTACTTTAACTAATTATGTTCTTTTTTTCGTTAATTGGGTCGTTGGTGGTAGTGAGTTGACCAATGGAGTGCGTACACGTGTACAAAGGAGTGTAGTAGATAGCTGTCTAATTCGTCTCTAGATGAACTACTCTTTCGCGGTTGTTCTGATTTGGTAACTAACAAAGAGATCAAAAGAGATTCCATTTAACTTAAGCCCACTAATATCCTGTTTAGTTAAAGACAGAATGTTCAGCTTACAAAAGTAACAAAACAACACATACACAAAATTTTGTAATTAATAGCAATCCCTCTCATTCCCTAGTTGAATTAACATACTTATAAAAAAGGAAAGACAAAAAATGATAGATCATTGTCTTATTTGGGATGTGTTTCTCGATCCATACCCTATCTGAATTTCTCATCCCAAATCCATAACTTAAGTTTTGTAATTACTAAAAATATCAAATTATACTCAAAAGTATCCAAACTTTTCCCAAATGACATGACCCTTAGCCAAATTAGTGATGCTTTTGGCAATGATTTAAAATTCATGAATTACCCGAATCCGATCTGGTTTGAATCCTTACATGCTATTACACATCGCAATAACCGATATGAACACTTGTTATTCATGGCTACTAATTTTCTTATTTTCTCTACGGTATAGATAATTGACCTTTTCTAAGTTTGAAAACACGGTAACCATATGACTAATGACTCACCATTGAATCAAATTTTAATCTAGAACGTCAAAAGACTTGTAAAAGACGATGTCCTAACTGAGATTTTTCGACACCTGTTAATTTAAGTCAAGTCAAAATAAAAATACAAAAAATGGGTCAATCTAAAAACAAATATACAAAACTAGTACTGTATTTTATTTTAAATAGTAATTAGCAAAACTCCGAAAACCTTAAATCAAAATAATCAGGAAGTAGTTCAACAACCAGCCTAGACCGTCACAGAGACCACCGACCCTAAAACTAAGGGAATCAGTTCTATTCACAACACAACACTTCGTGTCCCAACAGAACAAAAGACGCAATACTTCTCAGAAGCTGTTAGAAAAGTAGGAGAAAGTTGGTCACCAAAATTAAGCCATCTTTTGTCATTTTTGACTCTCTTAATTCCTTATTTATATCCTTCATTTAATTCCCAAAGACTCCACAAATCCAATCAATCAAACAAACACAACAGAACCCAACAAAACAAACTCAAAAGGATTCTATTCTCCAAACACATCTCAAGGAAACATGAAAATGGGAATGGGTTTAGTGTTGCTCACTGTTTTTATGGCTGTGATGTCTTCTACAAGGGTCTCTGCTCAGTCGAGTTGCACAACCGCGTTGATCAGCATGTCGCCGTGTCTCAACTACATAACCGGAAACACTACCTCTCCTTCTCAGCAATGCTGTCGTCAGTTGGCTAGTGTAGTCCAGTCTTCTCCTGAGTGCTTGTGTCAAGTCCTCAACGGTGGTGGCTCTCAGCTCGGAATCAATGTTAACCAAACACAAGCTCTTGCTATGCCAAGGGCTTGTAACGTTCAGACTCCTCCTGTCAGTCGCTGTAACAACGGTAAGAATTCTCAGATATCAATTCATGAAGATTGTTCCAAATCCCAAATCTTGTGAATCTTACGAAGTATAACATTTTGCAGGTGGTGGATCTACTGCTGACTCTCCTGCAGATTCACCAAACCCTTCAGGTAAATGACTTAGTACAGATGTAAAGAAGAAACACCAATCTCAATAATCTCTCTGTTATCTAATGCATCCATGTTGGGGTGACTTATGTTAGGACCAGGAAATGGATCGAAAACCGTACCAGTAGGGGAAGGAGACGGACCATCGTCTGATGGAAGCTCTATCAAGTTATCATTCCCTCTTCTTGCCTTCCTTTCCGCAGCTTCCTACATCGCAATCTTCTTGAAATACTGATTTTCCTCCATCCACGTTTCTCCGGAAACCGATGAAGCTTTCGTGCCACTCAGATTGCATTCTTTATTTTTCCCTATTTATTCACATCTTCTTGTGATTTTGTGTGATGTATTTTATGCTCTATGAATCCCTACTCTCTATGTGATATTGTATTGTAGCAACAGAGAGCATGTTGGACCTCTTTACCTTTTATAATAAACATTTATTTTCCAAAACACAATTTGATAAACAATTAGCTCTCTCAGTAAATATCGGTTTAGATGTTAGCAATCTAAATGTTTTGGGTTCAACTTTACATGAAATAAAACATTATATAAAATATGATTACGCCCATTTACAAGATGAGAAGAAGATGACAGTGAAGGCTTGTGTTCTTCACATATTACGCCTATTTACATTTCTTTGTATGTCACAATTATTAACAAAAAAGTTTCAAGTCTCTTGAATCTTGTGTATACTATGAAAACTTTAAGCGTTGAAGAAGACATTGATTGTTAGTAACAGAATGGAGAAAATGCAAATTTCCATACATCAAAGTATATTGATAGATATATCATTAGAGACGGTGAAAGAACTAATAAACAATTTCACCTTGCCATTGATAGAAAACAACCACATTGCATAAACAACCGTGTTCACTATGTTCTTAATGTTACAGAAAGTATAAGTTATCTAAAGAAAAAATAAGGGAAGTTGATACATGAAATGATTTTCTACAACTATTAGATACTTAAGAATGCGACCGAGATCGCACAAACTCCTCGAGTTTTTCCCAGACTTCTAATGCAGCAGCTCGGTCTTGATGTCGCTTATTCTTGCTAATCTGATTAGTTCAGAAAACAGAGAAGATATTCCCAGATTCAGTATCATATCTCCATGACAATGTTAACAATACAACAGCTAAAAAGTGTGTTGAATTTCTCACCGAGATGATCTTTACATTCCACTGCTTCACCGTCTTAGCCGATTCGATACTATCATCTTCAAACCGCAAGAAGAACCCAATGACTGCAAACAATGGAAACAAAAACAAAAATTCAGCTCCAACTAGAAACCAAAACCACAAGAGACAAACCCTGAGCAGGCAGATTCTTCAACTCATTCAAATTCTAATCCCAAGAAAACCAAAATAATTGAATCTCAGCGTCTAATGCTCCTCCTAGATTCATTTTTGCTTACTCTTATTGAATATCTCGACATGGTCCTTGAAAGGCCAATCCTTGAACTGCCAATCCTTCCCCAATACGAAAACCGCAACAACACGGTCCCAATCATCAGGCTTCAAAGCAGATGGCTTGTCCCTAACTTCGTAAGCTGTCACTACTCTCTCTCTGTCTCTACTAAACTTCTTCTGTACTGTAATACAATCTGGCTTTAGCCCTTTCATCTGCTTTGCCTTGACATCATTCGGTATATAAACTCCATCTTCGAGAAACTCCTTGACATTGTATATAGTGATCAGTGTTTGAAACGCACTCGGCACAAGAATTATCGGCACACCTTCTCCTATCTTCCCGGCCTTGAAGTGAAGCTTAGATTTAGGGTTCGCGTCGTAACCAGAATCGTCTCCGCCTCCACTAAACCCTACAATGCCTCGCTCTTCTGCACCCATCAACCTACTCTTTGCAACTAATCCGTCTTTTCTCTGATGAGACTCAATCCTCTGTCTCTCCTCCTCCCTCTTAGTCGAATTCACCAAAACACTGTAGAAATCCCTGTTCTTGCACTGGAGAATCGCGTCTCGGCTCTTCAATGGTCGCTCGTTGGACCGAATCAGCATAATGTAGTCAACATCCTCGCCGGATTTACCGAAATCCTCGACCTCCATGTCTTCGATCGCGCTTTCTCGAGTAACAAACGCTGAGTTGTCCTGATCCGGTCGATACTCTTCGTTCTGCTTCTGGCTCTGCGCGTTCTGCTGCTGAAGCAAGAGATAGTCAATCGAATCGGATGAAGCTACTCGTCCGGTGAGGTAATCGAGGAGAGGTTTCCGATCTGGTAAAGTTACCGCCGGAACAGCGTTTTTGACGGTGGATTGCATATACTCTCCGTGTTTCAGATGCTGATTCTTCACATAGTGAACCAACGCCTCCAGAGTGTAGAGAGTCCCACCTTTCGATCGATAAGCCGTCTCCGTCGCGCACGGAAACGAATACTCCGACCCGAATCGGTAACTAAGCCCGACCCGCTCGATTTTATCCAGGTCTCCCCTGATCGTGAAATCCTTCAGCACCGATAACGGATCCATAGTTTCAGAGAGAGAGATTTTGATCTTTGATCTTAGGGTTTATACTTTATGCTACGAAGCTCACAGAGATTCTTGAAGAGAAAAAGAGTAAGAGAGGAGAGTGAAGCCCCCCAAAAAGGCAATACACTGGGTAAATTGGTAATTTTAGAGATGTCGCGAGGATGTGAATCCGACAAGATAGGCCCAATATTTTAATGGGCCTTTTAAGCCTAATAGAATCATCTCTTGAATTTTCTGGTCTATATAACGAATTGAAATTTTTTTTAAACAGTTTTTTACATATAAAGTTGCAACTTTGTGTTTTTTTTTTGTTTGGTCACAACATACAACTTATAACCATGGAATCACCAAGAATCTTCCTCCGGCGGTTTAATCTCTCAGATGCAGAAGACGTTCTTAAATGGGCCGGTGACGATGACGTCACACGTTACCTCCGTTGGGCCTCCGTTAAAACCATAGAAGAAGCCCAACAACACATTTTACACAAGGCCATACCGCATCCACGGTGCCGTTCCATCTCTCTTCTCGACGACGGTCGTTCGATCGGTTTTGTCTCCGTCAGGCCCGATTCCGGCGATGGTATGTGCCGGGCCCAACTAGGATACGCCGTGGCCAGAGAGTTTTGGGGGCGGGGGATAGCCACGGCGGCCGTGAGGATGGCGGTGGAGCAAGCTTTCGAGGAGTTTTTGGCGGTGGTGAGGCTCCAAGCGGTGGTGGAGGTGGAGAACAAAGCGTCTCAGAGGGTTTTGGAGAAAGCTGGGTTTGAAAAAGAGGGTTTGCTTAAGAAGTATGGTCTTTGCAACGGAGTGATTAGAGACATGTTTTTGTATAGTTTTGTTAAGGAATGATTGTTTTATCTGATAATTAAGGGAAAAAAATATTGGGGAGACGTGGAACATCCGAGTGTTCCACAATTGATAGTAATAAAATCGCTTTTAACTCAAAGACTTATAAATATTTTAACTTTTTTTCAAGTTTCATTAAATTAGGTGAGAAATACTAATCAGATGAGCCTTTGTAGTAGTTGGAAAAATCAGGGAAGTAACTTATTAATATCCGTTTTTTACCGAAATGATACAAAAGCAAATATTTGGTTTGCAAAGAAAAAGATGTTTACGGCAACGAGTGATGCATGGCGCCTTTTGTCTCCATGATCGTATCATGTCATAAGTTAATTTAAGTCGTGCCATATGAATTATGATCTATGTTGACTTTTCTCTTTCTTCATTGTTTTTCTTGTTCAATTGCCTCCCTGAAAAGAATGAAGAAACTATGATGAAGATAATCTTAACGTCATTAATTCGGAAAAATATAATTACCGGTGGCTTTGTCCATGCTCCACACATAACATACTTTTTAATTACGGTAACTAGTGCCGTTTAAAATACTGACATGGGTGTTTTTTTTTTGTCAACTAATGTGGATGTTTAAATGACAAAAGTATTCAGTTCTTCTATAAACTCCAGAGATTGATCTGAGTTTTGGTTTAAAATTTTCCGTATTACTACATTTTTATGCAGGAGGCAACACATGTTGTACCACGACAATAATATTATGAATTGTTCTTATACGATTATGCTAGTCTGCCTAGTGGTTGTCATCGGAGAATGTTGTTCCTATTCCGTTCCATCCGATTAATATTTCTTAATAATACTGTAACTGACCAAAAATATATTTTGACAGTTCTAAGTTTTTTCCTTCTCCGGATCCACACAAATACGTCACTGGCATGGATTATATAGTTCTACATAAGAAATTATAATATTTGGAACGCCGTAGTCAGTCCATATATTTAAATATTTAGGAAGAAATGCAAAAAAAAAAAAGAGAGAGTGAAAGTCTTCGAGAAGTATCAAGGAGCACGCATGCGTCTTGAACAGAAGTCATGCATAGTGTCGTCAAAATGATATGTTCTACATTTCTTGCCTATCAATCTTCAATGTGTCAACTTCATATTCAACCACTTCCATACTTATTATTATAAAATTTTCATCTACATATATATATACCATCCTTAAACTTTGCATAAAACTCGAATTGTTTTTGACATATGCGTTTGCTAATGTAATTGTTGACCCGAGGTTTGTATTAAGTTATCAATCGGTGATAGTTGTCATAGTTTCAGGGGATTAATATTTGTATGCTTAGTATTTGTCATTCCATTTTTATCAATGATTCAGATAGAAATTAATAAGAAATGAAAACTGAAGTTGTTAGTTAGTACTAACGATAGCAGATTCTTTATACTATCAAATTCGTTTTCTTTGAAGCTATCCAACCAACTTTTCATACTAAAATAACATCAACTTGTAATAAAATATACAAGATCCATGCTTTTTATATTACCAGCATGCTGTAGGGGTTCAATGATTCAAGATTTTAATTGGAAATGGCATAAACCACTATAGATTGGTCGTCAAGTGTTTTCTTTTGTTAAGTTTAATTGGTAATTTCATATTAAAACAGTAAACCGTTTTAATAGTTACCAATCGAAAAAATGGCAAGAATTAATTAGTTGTACTGGGAAACGGTATTTGTAACAAATTTATATCGTTATCTCTTATCATTATTACTTCCTACTTCTTTTAATTATTATGATACTGTTTATCGCTTTTTCTTCCAGCTTACTTTTTGTAGTACTATTCTAACCCATTATTTTCTAACAGTTCATAAAAAAAAAATTGTTTAACACATCTTCGATCGTAGTGACTACGCTACAAGTTCTGAAATTGAACAAAAGAGCTAGTCAATCTTTGTGATTGTCATTTCAAAACAAACTCCCATGTAAATTTGAATAAAATATCAAGAGACATCAGAACACCGATGTTGAATTGGTGATAGACAATCAAAACACATCACAACTTTAATGTGACCAAGTAACCCAACAAAACCACCTCTCAATTGCAATAGTATTGAGAGAGTTAATCAACGAGTAATAAAGCCAAAATCTTAATAGCAAATTTGTATGCATCGTGTGTGGTCACGCCTCTTCCGTAACCCATTATTACCTCTCTTATTTAAAATTTTACTTATTTTTTTTTACTTTCTGTGTAAAAGATAGATGATGCGACAGGAAGCAGTGAATGCTGATGTGAGCTTATGTGGTCCCCATTTAGTCCACGTGTCAGCAACTCTTTGTGAGGGTTATTGCTGGGACCCACTTATAATTCTTAAAAAGAGTGGGCTCCTTTTTTCTGACAGCAACAGAGAGATTGGATTCTGATCTCACGGACGGTCACGATGATATGATGGATTGTGTTCACGAGTCATGACACGACTCATGATGCTTCTTCATTAGTCTCTGCCCGCGACTTCACACTATTATAGTCAAATTGATGATTATCAAGCTTCGCAAAAAACACTGCTTCAAGCCATTCTTGATTTCTTGTCCCTCAAATGTGTGATTGATAATTGAATAATTTATTAATTTTGTACCATCAAAGTTATATAATGGACAACACAACATATATGCACGTAACAGTAATAAAATCCGTAAAGATAATGGAAACTTTACGCAAATGCGGAAAGGTTTATATAATATGTTTGGTCTGAAACGACAATTAATGTTTACATTTAAAAATTATAAATTTCTAAACCTAATGGTTTGCTTTTGCTAAAATTTAATGGTCTTTTAAATCTAATGGTCTTTTTTAACCGTTTTTAACTGCTTTTTTTTTTTTTTTTTACTGCTTTCTATCTAACTATTTTCTCTATAACTGCTAAATTTTTTTTTAATCACCTAGTTTAAATGGAGTCACCAATTGAACCCTGCATGTATGCAATGGTATTTGAACATCGAAGGCATGAATAATCTGAGCGAGTTTATCACTTACAAGATAACGTTATCACTTACAAAATATCTATCGCAGTAAATTTACGTCTATTATTATCAAATAAAAAAATGGCAAGACTAATAAAAAGTAACGCCTTACCAATAGATATTATATTACTATACAAATGTATTATACCATGGTCGCCGATAGTGATCGGCAGTGTGTATAAAATTTAATATTTATTTCTGGTCTAAAATGAACGTCAATAATATTTTATGTTATACATAACAAGTGTGTACAATGTCCACCCAAAGAGATCGAGTAGCCAGCGATGAAAGCAAAAGAGAGATCAGTTAAGATTGTGAAATATATTCGTACGTATGATCGTATCTCATTCCATTCTGATGCTGAGTGACCAAGTCCACCCACCACACTCCTATGCTAACAATATCATCATCATCACCAAAAACACGTACTATATATAAATCATTACACAAGAGAAAATATCGAGCATGTATTCTTTTTTTATTCATAATTAAAGAGAACTAAAAGTTCTGGTATAATCATCATCTCCATTTGTCTCCCGTTGAGAAAACTACTTGCGTGTGTTATATATATGAGTTACTTACTTCCTCTTTCTGGTTACAATATAGGTTTGTTTTTGCTAAAATTCCGTAAATCGAGTTAGGTTATGAAACGCGTATGTTATATTAGTGAAAATTACTGAAACACATTGTAATGTGGCGGTGAAAAACAAAATTATATGATTCTCCGTATTTAATAACAACAAAAGATGTGCTGTTTTAAAGTTAAATCAATGCTCGAACTGATAACAATGCGGAATAGCAAAAGAAAGTGTTTTCTAACGGACTAGTGGTATAATCAGTTGAGTAAAATAATTTGGTTTAACTGAAAACACTCGTATTAATAGTCAAAGTTCTTTGGTTGTAGTCATTAGAGTTGGGAAATATTGGAAAGATTGAACATAAATCGTCGTTACTCATAATTGTTGACTGGTAAATTCTAGGGGTAACAAATCATATTCCAAGTTTGTTTCGCTTAATTAAAGATTCCATCATATTCCATTATATTAAGTTTGCTATAGCTAGACTCATTGGTTTCTATTTTTTTTTTTGTTTGTAAATTAGGTTTCTTTTTTTTTTTTCTTTTTATATATTGGAAATTCGAGAGATGTTTGAGACATTATTTTAATAGCAACAAATATTTATCCTATCTCATCCTGATTTCAATAAGATGAAAATGAAATAGAATAAGATAATTTTAATTCTACATGTCCGTCTTCGTCTTCAATTTGTTTTTCACCTTTATTATGTAGTGTTACATTACCTAATCACCAAATAAGTCATGAGAAGTACATTGGTTCTTCTAGATTAATTGATCTACAAACTCAAGCTAAGAAAAGGGACATCAAAGACGTAAACAAAATATTTTAATACTATAGAGAGAATTCCTAATCAAAATATGAAAAGTTAATACTTATTATAGTTTATAAAATATGATCATATTGTATCTAGTTTATATTATCCCTTTAGGACGATTTGTGATATTCCATTGATGGATTAGTCGTCACTCGTACGATATGCAAGTATGAAGTATGCAACACGAGAATTGTCGACTTCTTTTTCATAAATTTCTAAAGTTTCTTTTCCTACAATAAACAGAAAAAGAATAATGGAAAGAAACCTATGCGAAAAATCCAAAAGAAATTAAAAAAGACGAAATGGTCAGTAGAAAACGACGTGAGTGGTTCCTTGGCACACTGAAAAGCAAAATTCATAAATTAATAAAGAATAAAAGACAAAAATAATTAAATAATTAAAAAAACAATGAATCGAATTTTGGAGGTTCCACTGCTAAAAATAAAATTTAAAGCTTTTTTCTTATGAGTTTCTTCACCCACTGATTTCCATTAAACTACCTTACTCTCTCTCTCTCTTTTTGTCAAAAACCTTACTCTCTCTCTCTACACTGAATTAGTATATAAATTAATATATTATGCATATAGTCTATATATATATATATATTAGATTTAATTCATAGAGGCGTTAGTAAGTGGGTTTGTGTGTCTTTAGTGCTCTGTTTCTGTTCTGCTATGCAACTTCATGGCGATTTTTGAGGGTTTTTAGATATTGAAAGAGAATTCAGTGGGGCTGTTTTTTTTTTTTCTTTTCTCAGGTTATTGAAACTATAACCCACTCAGCCCCAAAAATTGAAAAAGCAAAAGCAAACAAAAAACAAACAAACGGATCAATTTTTTCTTTATTATTTTCCTGTTTTTTGTTTGTTTTCTTCTTTCTCCAATCTCTAGCAGAACGTTTTATGTTACACTGAGGAAGAAAGTGCGAGAAAGTCGGGAGTGAAAAAATAAAAAAATAAAAAGCTTTCGTCTTTTTCAGTTACTTTCATTTTTTTCTCTCTACTTTTTCTCTTGTGGACACTTCAATTCTTTCTCAAAATCATGGAAGCAACAGAATTGCATCAATTTTATTTTCTCTGAAATTTTCCCAATCCTGATCGTTTTGAGGTTAGTTCATTCAAAATATATTCTCAGTTTTTTCTTTCTCAGTTGAGGTAAAAAGTTATGATTTTTTTGTGTTTATGTGAGCAGTGAATTATGCTGAAGAAGAGATCGAGAAGCAAGCAAGCTTTAATGGCGGATACGAACCAGAAACAGAGTAAACCGACGCCGTTTCCACGGCTCTTCACAGCTTTCAGCAGCTTCAAAAGCTTCGCTGAAAACGACGCCGTCGCGAGCCCAACCTCAATTCTCGACACCAAACCTTTCTCTGTTTTGAAAAACCCTTTCGGATCCGATAACCCGAAAACCCAAGAACCCGAGACCCGGCTCAAGCTCGAACCCAAAAGAATCGGACTCGCCATTGTCGATTCTCTCGTCCAAGAAGAAAACCCAGAACCCGGATTCTCCCGACCAAGATCTGGGACAATTCTATTCGGGTCACAGCTCCGGATCCGGGTCCCGGATTCTCCACGATCCTCGTCGGATTTCGGGATAAAGACGAGGAATTCTCCGGTTTCCCCTCCGCCGGAAACAAAATCAGTTTCCGGGTCGGGTCTTGGGTCGCCCCGAATCTTCACGGGCTATTTCTCGACTTCCGATATGGAATTATCGGAGGATTACACGTGCGTCACGTGTCACGGGCCTAACCCGAGAACGATCCATATATTCGATAACTGTATCGTAGAGAGCCAACCCGGCGTCGTTTTCTTCCGGAGCTCCGACCCGGTTAACGAATCGGATTATTTACCACCCGACAGCTTTCTCAGTACCTGCTGTAACTGTAAGAAGAGTCTTGGACCTCGTGATGACATTTTCATGTACAGGTAATTCATATCTACACTTTGATAATACATAAATAAAGAATTTATAAAGTATATAATATTTGTAATAGCTTATTAACAATTTGTGGTGACTTAATTTGCAGGGGAGAGAGAGCCTTCTGTAGCAGCGAATGCAGGTCTTTGGAGATGATGTTGGAGGAAAATGACAATTAAATGATATAAGCTTATTGAGATTTAAAAAAAAAATGTTACTATATGATAATGACTATAATAAATAAGAAATAGTAGTATTAAGAAAATGTTAGATATAATTTTTGTGTAGTTGCTTTTTTGTTCGGAGCAGAGTTGGTTTCTGTATCTATGTGTATTATGTGTCTACATGCATAATCATATACATCTTTTACTTTAATTGTTACTTTATATCTGTAATAATAGTAAAGATCATAATAATTAATGCAGCAATTCCATTTGCTTTATATGTTGATACAGAAAAGTAAACATGAGTATACAAAAGTGCCGATTGTTTGGAAAGATTTTGGTTTTTGGTTTTTAGTTTTTGGTTTTTGATTTTTAGATTTTGGTTTTTTAATTTTGTAGTAGAATTTAGTTTTTGAAAAAAAATTGAATGGTAATTTATTTATTTTTTGGTGTTTATATATAGAGGAAATTTGTATAAAATTATAAAATTTTTATTTATTTTGGAAATTAACTCCTGTTTTAAAGAGTTTGAAAACTAACTTCTTACCATCCAAAATAACCCATATATATATATTTGTTTTTAACTCCAATTTTGATATATTTAAATTCTTATTAGATCCAATTGTAAAATATAATAAGATTAGAATGTAAATTAACAATGATGATGAACTCGAGACACTCTAGTAAGACAATATACAGTGTTTGAATCCGTTGATAAACATACGATTAGTTTACAAAAACATATGTATATATCTATATGACGTATGTTTATATCTAAATATAAATTTGAATAATTTTGTTTTTTAAAATATATATATTTATTGAGTTATAT
>OVAY01000696.1:36086-47817 GCA_900406395.1 Kernera saxatilis | reverse complement strand
TGATATAAATCTTAAAAATAAATGACGTTAGCTACCTTCTTTTTTGTAGTGACTGTTAACAAACTAATGGCTTAAGCTTAACCGATTCTTAACAATTGTTCCAGGCCAACCCAAGTATGTTTTTTTGGTTCTAACTACTAAGTTAAATTACAAATGTTGGGTTTGTCTCGTTTGTTTTAAAAACTTTTAGTGATTGTCAACTGATTCTGAAAAAAAAAACACTTGTAAAGTTGCAATCATATCTGCTTCTTTTGTTACCAGATGTCAAATATTCGATGTGTATCTTGTGACCCGTCTTTGATAAAAAAGATAAGTGTTATGAACCTTACGAAATCTTTCCCCCTATATACGGATTATTTACCTATCATAGCTTAGAAAATGGTGATTCAAGGATATTTAATATGAACGATCATATTCTACGTTTTAAGTAGTTGTAAATGCATCAATCAATTTTGTTGTTGTCGATTTAATTAATATGCATTATGTCAAAATCGGATATAAATCCAGAATACCAAGATCATCCTCAGATGATCATACTATAAAACCAGTTGCGTGCGAATTAAAAAATCAAATTAATAATCTACAAAATGGCAAAATGAAAAATGTCTCCATTTATACCAATTTTAGAATTAATTTTCTCCATTCAAACAAGTGAAAAGAAAACTTATAGTTAGAACACATTGTATCTAGCTTAATCAATCATTCATTACTTTACATACCTAGCCTATAGTTTTAGTTTCCAGCTTTTTGAATTAAATGAGCGTTTGTGATTTTTTTTTTTTGGTTTGTGCGTGTCGCCCTTTTGATAGACGAATATAAGATAGCAAAGCAAATGCATACAATGTTTGGTACGCTCCATCCGTTTCGTTTGTACACCGGAACCATTTTAAAACCATATTAAAATACACCAAAAGAAGAGAAATTATTCTAAAATCACAATTTTTTTTGTTGTTGGTAAAATGGATTAATGATACTTTGCAAACCCTGAATCCAAGTGATAAGCCACCAAACAATCCACGGATTAATGATTTTAATTTGCAAACACTAAATCCTAGTAAGTAGCCACCAAACTTCGTAATAAGGCTAGTTGAACTATCACAACAACTTTGAAACACAACTTTGTTGATATCTATTGGATGGTGATTATGAACATTAGTCATTGGTTTTGATTCCAATCATAAGTAAAGAATAAAGTATACGTGAAGAATAATTCTAAGTTGGTGGTAGCTCAAAGCCTCAAACCCCAAAGGCCAAATTTGATTCTACAATGAAAATGATATAGAAACAAAGAGCAAAAATTAAGTTGATTTTTTCTTTTTAGATTTGACTTTTTTTTCTTCTAATAGTAGGCGAAAGAGATAGGTGAAGTGGGCACTCTTAGTTCTATAGCCTCTAAAATTATACGGTAACACCTACATTGCCAGAAAAACCAAGAACTGATATAATTCGATTGCCTAAAAAAAGTGAAAAACTTTATATAAAAACTTCACAATTCTTCTATTCACTAATGAAAAATTCAATGCTCTCTGATTTAGGCCAACACGACGTGAGGCTAGTAGTGAAAGACTTGGCGTTAGAACATGTAAAAGTAGCCTCCTTTGCATTTAAAATAACAATAACCAAAAAAAAAAAAACATTAAATTGATTTAGAGTTCGATCAACCCAAACAAAAAAGAATAATAATAATAACCGAAAAGATTTAAATTTTGTTGACAACCCGAATCACGCAAAGTCTGTTACCTTTCGTTTTCACCATTCATCGAACACCACAGAGGTTTCATCGTCTTCATTTGGTGCAGGAAGATTAAGATCTATCATCCTCTGTTTCACTGATTTTTCTTCTTTATTGATCCGAACAATTTGATTTATAGACAATCTTCCTACTCTTCCGATGTTGCTGCTTCCGTGAGATCTCTTATGACCTCCAAGTGCTTGTCCTGAACTGAAAACTCTAAAACAGATCGGACATTGATGAATTTTCTTCTCGGTGACTCCATTCTCGTACTCTGTTTTCTCCTGCTCTGTTTTCGTCGTCATTGTTGTGCAAGTCTTGTTCTTCTTGTGGCTTGCTCTGTGTCCTCCTAATGCTTGATACGATTTAAACACTTTACCACAAGTCTCGCACTTGAATCTCCCTCTTCCTCCTCTGTTCTTACTCGATTTGTAATCTTCACATTCATGATCCATCTCATCTTCTTCTAGAGTTTGCTTTATCGTCTTCTTCTTCTGTTGCTTCCATTTGTCTCTGGAGAGCATAATGAGACAAAAGGCGAGATCTTCCTCCGTCGTTGTGTCAGAAGCTGAGCTGTGATGCTCTGGTTCGGTCACTGACTCACCGGGTTGGCTCGTTTTCAGATTCTTAAAGTCGAAATCGAACGATCCCAGCTTCCGAGTTCGCTTGGATCGTCTCCGAGTTGGGTTAATCCTCGATGACTCAGTTTCGCTTTCAACCTCTTCGTCGGCGAAATCAAACTCCAATTCATCATCATTGTCAACCATCTGAAGAAGATTCCTCTTTGGATTATTGAACTCACCGCAATTTCCATGATCTTCTTCTTCCTCATCAGAAGAAGAAGAAGCATCCGACTCGGAAACCTCTTCGCTGAGTTGACTCGGCCGTTCCTCTCCTTCTTCTTCTTCTTCACCAGTTAATTCATAAAGCTCACGTTTCGCAGAAAGACTAAGCATGTGAGATCTCATGTGACCACCTAAAGCTCTTCCATTGATGAAGCTCTTGAAGCACAATCTGCACTTGTATCTCTCCATCTTCAACACCAGATTGCAGAAGAGAGAGAGAGAGAGAGAGAGCGAGCAAAAAAAGAAGAGAGAAGAAGAAGTAGAGAAACTACAAAAGGAGAGTAGGTGACAAAAGCATTCTTCTTCTGCAGCCAACGAACTAAGAAGAAGACGAAGAGAAACAAAAAAATTAAAGTTATTTATTTTTATTTATTTTTGTTTAACTTCCCCTTCTTCTCTCACCCTATATTTATAAAATCCTTTAATTAATTCGATCTTGAAACGGAAAAGAGGAAGAGTAAATTTTGTTATTTTGAATAATCTAATTAAAGCGTTTTGCCATGAAAGGGTGAAGAAAGGACAATGTAACATGCGAGCTTTGCCCGTTTCTACAATATTTTTTTCCTTCAAATTTCCAAAAATACCCTTCTCAGCAATCGGGTTAAGAATAGCAATATTTCTATTTTAACACCCCGAAATATCAGACGCAACGCGGCTTAGTTGTCTATTTTCGGCGAAAACTTTAATTTCAATGCGCCAAAAATAATTAATTAACTTACCCCTCCACTAAGGGTACTTTTGGTATTTCGTAAGAATTTTTTTTGTTGTTGTAACGAGTCGGACCAGAACAAAGCGTTGTCCAAAAATGAGGGGAAGAATGTTAACATTTGATGGCTGTCATTTTTTCAGTTTGTGACAGCCACGTAGTATTTCAAACGACGGTTTCACAGCTTATCCTCACCCACCAGTAACTTTATCTCTCTAATGTAACAAATTTTAAGATAATAATAATAAATAAAATAAAAGTTCAGATTCTGCTTGCCCTCTCCTTTTTATGAGTTTCGCCAACTGTCAGTGACGATAGCTCTTAGCAAGTTCAAGCCAGCAAAGATTATAATACCGACTTAATCTAGTTTAACCTTAATATAATTCCACTAATCACTCGAGTAAAAACGATCAGGAATGCATAAAATTGTGAAAAAATATAGGATTCTCCTTTGATTTTGGATCTTCCAAGTTAAAAAATAATGAGAAAAAGTCAAGAGTTTTCCATAATTTTCGTTTTATCAATAACACTGCCACACGTTCTTGCTCACCAAAAACAAATACCAACTAAAGTCTATTTAGATAAGCTTAAACTTCAAATTGAAGATTACACAAATTGGACTAGAAAATAGTTGTGAGATTAATTGTTTTTGTCAAAGTATATGCGTAATACGAGTAACCAAAAAGGATAAATTGTTAAGCTACAAACGCATTTAACTTTGGACCCACTAAATTTGATGCCTTTGGTTTAATTCAAACCTAACCATCTCACTTTTGTTTCCTCGTAACACTGTATTAAACGTGATCAACGACCCACACAGCGATCATGTGATCTTTTTCAATTCATCGAACTGATCATTCGCAGATCCAATCATCCATAAGTGCAAAAACTTGTATAAATAGGAGTATGAGTCTTACTTTGTAACAACAATCAGTGTGATAGATCAAAAACCTCTAAACACTTTAAAAAGTTGAACGTTCCACAAGCTGTCGGTTACAAAAAAACAATAAACGTACTCAAAGAACTTACTTAGCAAGGTAATTCAACACATAAGGACTTTTTTTTCACTGAAATTTCGAAATCTTTTAAATCAATTTTGAGGAAGCAATTCGCCTACGCAAAGTGTAAAGTTGCGATTCTTCTTCAATGGCATGACTTAATGGTGGTGCCAAACCACTTACGCCACTCTCTCTCTTAAAGAAAAAAAAAAAACTCATCACACCTTTAATTTCCCCGTTGACTCGTCTAGTTAGACCTTTAAATTAATATTTAATTATTAATTAAGTATATGCAAGCACACACATATATATATATATATATATATATATATATATTACTTATTGTCAGCATATAACATTCTTAGATCGTAAAGAATTTTTTGTACATAGATATCAAATTGATCGATGAATATATTGAAGTAGCAATACTCTTGATGAAATCAACTGTTAAGCTCTTGATGAAATCAACTGTTAAGAGGCCTAAAACTTACAGGAAACATAATATATCAGTTGGGCTCATATTGATGAAACTATTTGATTCATTTGTATAAAAAAAAATATTTTTTTTTTCATTATTCAGTATAGGTTATATTAAATTTAAAAAAAAAAGTTATAGTATCTTTTATAACAGTTGATTAAGCTAAGAAGCGAGTCAACTACAATCGAAAAAAAACTTTAAAAGTTACCAGTGAAACGATATGTATGATCACCAACTATCTAATTTGCCTGAAAAACGAAAAAGTATACTAGAGTCTAAATAGTTCAAGAGAATATGAATGTTTCAGTATAGTTTAAAACCATTATTTTTTCAAGTTTTCAATAAATAATAGTAGCCAAAAATATATTTTATTGTTTTATACTTGAATTTACTATTCTTCCATTTTTAAGCTTGCAAATACCATGGGTTTCATGTTATTTTTTTACTTGTAGAAATGATGTTAGTGAATCTTCGAGACTTCGACTATGTCGGATATTAATATTGCATTAACTATATTGATTTTTTTTTTTTTGGATTTAACAGAAAAAGTGAAAAATATCATTGTTTTGTATAATAATTTTTGTTAAAAAATAAAGAAGATAAAAACAATACAGTACTTCGTTAGTTCGTTTGACAAAAAATAATTTTGAAAGTCCTCCCAAAAGCTTTGAAAAAGAAAAACAACGCCACATTCTCTCTCTCAAACATTGAAAAAGAAAAGCCCATTAACAACTCCAGGCCCAGGATCAGGCCCACAAGAGTTAGAGAGCATTACGACCTAAAACCCTAAATCTTCTCCTCATCCCCTGCATCTTCAACTGAAAATTTTCTCAGAGCAAACCTCGCCTCTGATGGCACCGATGACGAAGAAAAGCGAAGAAATCAACGAAGTTAAGACGAGAGAAACCAAGAGAAAAAGTGACTCTGTAAAATCTCAGAAACAGAAACCAGTAGAAAAGGAAGTGAAACCACTTGAAAAGGAAGTGAAAAGCTTAAAAGAGGAAGACCTGCTACAAGATTCTGGAACTGATTCCGATTACGACGGAGATGTATTCTCCTTGCCTTGCACCTTCTCTTTTGTTTCATAGCTTGGAGCTCCTTCTTTTTTTTTGTGCATTTGATTTATTTGTTTTTCTTTCTGGGTTTTAGAGTTTGTCCGGGTCTTTGAATTCCGATGATTTCGACTCCGATATTTTCGATTCCGAGGATGATGGTTCACAGAGAGGGACAGAAGATGGAGACAGAGAATCATCCGAAGACGAGGTCCCTGGTAATTGCTTGCTTGTGTTTTTCCTCTTCAATTTGATATTTTAGGGTTCATGCTCTTGATGGGTGGGTGTTTAAACCTTATCAATAACTAGTAATTCAATAGGCTAAATTCCTTAGGTTTATTATAGTTTAACCGAAAATAATTGTGGGAGTTTATAATGACCAGATATGGGGGAAGGAAATATAATTAAGAGAGAGTAACTATGCCGGGATCTTTTGGTGCAGGTCATGAGGGCTCAGATGCTAATGATGATGATGGTGATGAAAGTGAACAAGTAGATAGTGAAAATGGTGAGGAAGATGGGAGTGATGGAGGTTCTGAGCAAGATGAAGTCGCCGAAGAGAGCGATTCTTCAGAAGATGAGGTTGATGCTTTTTCTATTTGTTTTTGAATTGACACTAGCTTTCTCCATTTCCAGACGAAATTATATATCTATGTCTATTCTGTAGGTTGCTCCTAGAAATACTGTTGGGGATGTTCCCTTGGAGTGGTATAAAGATGAGAAACACATTGGTTATGACATCACTGGGAAGAAAATTACTAAAAAGGAAAAACAAGACAAACTCGACTCTTTTCTTGCAACTATGGATGACTCCAAGAATTGGTCAGTTTCAAGACTTTTCTGTTTATTGGCATATTAGTTAGTTAGTAGCACAATGCTGATGCAATTTGTGGGGCTTTAGGCGCAAAATTTATGATGAATATAATGACGAGGAAGTAGAGCTTACTAAAGAGGAGAGCAAGCTCATTCGTAGAATGCTCAAAGGGGAAGCTCCACACACTGACTTTGATCCATATGCGGTATGTATCTGGTTTATGTATAGCCGTTTCCATCTAATATTATACCAATCACTTCAAAATGTGACCTTTTGATTGATTCTCTTGGGGCCAGCCTTATGTTGACTGGTTCAAATGGGACGATGCAATACATCCACTCTCAAGTGCACCAGAACCCAAGCGAAGATTCATCCCTTCAAAATGGGAGGCTAAAAAGGTTGTTAAGTATGTTAGAGCAATCCGGAAGGGGTTGATCAAGTTTGATAAGCCTGAAGAAGAGCCCAATGTATACCTTTTATGGGGTGATGATTCAACTTCAGATCAAAAGAACAAGCACTTAACTTATATTCCTCCACCGAAACCTAAATTGCCAGGTGCAAACTTTTTGCTGACCATCTGTTTATCTGCTTCTGTCTGGGAATTCCATTTTTGAAGGTCTTTAATATGTACAATTTGGCTTTCCAGGACATGAGGAATCATACAATCCTTCTTTGGAATACATTCCAACAGAGGAAGAGAAGGCCTCTTATGAATTGATGTATGAGGAAGATCGTCCAAAATTCATTCCCAAAAGGTATTTTAAATTATCGCTTAATATACTCTGATATAGTTTTTTTTGGAATTTGTTAGCTTAAGCATTATGGTAAATATATTTGTGAATAGGTTTACATCTCTGAGAAGCATCCCAGCATATGAGAATGCACTAAGAGAGTCTTTTGAACGTTGTTTGGATCTATACCTATGTCCGAGAGTTCGTAAGAAGAGGGTGAGACATACTTGATCATCTCATTTTCTGATTTATTTATTTTTCTTCCTGTAATCTCACAGTGTGTTTCCTTTCTCCAGATAAACATTGATCCTGAATCTTTGAAGCCTAAGCTACCTAGTAGGAAGGATCTTAGACCTTATCCAAACTCCTGTTATCTCGAATATAAAGGCCATTCAGGAGCTGTTACTTCCATATCCACTGAACGTTCTGGCCAGTGGTTAGCCTCAGGTATTTCATTAAGTGTTTTTATTCAATTTTATTGAGCTCTCTTTTGTTTTCAAGATGCCAATCTTTGTATCCCTTTTTTTTTCAAAGGTTCAACTGATGGATCTGTTCGTATATGGGAAGTGGAGACTGGTAGATGTCTTAAGGTCTGGCAGTTTGATGAAGCTGTTAAGTGTGTGGCTTGGAATCCTCGTTCCGACTTTCCAATTTTAGCTGTCGCCATGTGAGTTAGGATCTTGGGAGTTTGTTTTCTGATTTATTATATCTTCCTATTCTGAAAACAATCACATCTCACATTTGCAGGGGAAGAGATTTGGTTATCCTGAACACTGAGCTTGGCACTGATGAGGAACAGAAAATTATTGAAGATCTGCTTCACTTAGGAAACCTTCCAGAACCAGATGCACCTGGTAAGTGTCTCGGAACGAACAGTCACCAACACTTTGTAAGAAATTGACATGAAAATCCAAATGATTAATTCTATTTTTTTGGACGATATTTTCATAGTTGCAGCAATTGTAAGCTGGCTTCCAGATGAGATATATGGAGGGATCAAGATAAGACATTTTAAGGTACACTTTTGTTAAAATTCCTTGTTGACAGTTAATGTCGGGTGATTACAGGGAGAAATCTTTAACTGGTTTGGTTTTTATATATATATATATTCAGAACATATCATATATTGACTGGCATCCAAAAGGAGACTATCTCTCGACAGTCATGGCAACCGGCGAAACGCGAGGTGTTGTAGTACACCAACTCTCGAAACATAAAACACAAAGGCTCCCAATGAAGATCCGCGGACTTCCAGTCTCTACACTTTTTCATCCCAGCCAACGTGGCACCTTCATCATCGCGACAAGAAAGAACGTGCGTGTTTACAATCTTCAGAAGAACGAGGGGCCCATCAAAAAGCTCGAGACTGGAATGAGAGAAATCTCATCCATGGCGATTCATCCTGGTGGTGATAATCTGATAGTAGGAAGCAAAGAAGGGAAGATGTGTTGGTTTGACTTGGAGCTGTCTTCAAAACCCTACAAGACCCTCAAGAATCATCCTAAAGACATAACGAATGTGGCATTTCACCGGACGTATCCGTTATTTGCTTCGTGCTCGGAGGATTCAACAGCTTATGTGTTCCATGGAAAGGTGTATAATGATCTGAACGAGAATCCTCTGATTGTGCCATTGGAGATTCTAAGAGGTCATTCTTCTTCGAATGGAGGTCAGGTTTTGATTCTTTCAAAATAATAACACTGTTATGCGTCATTATATGCTTGATTATTTATATTAAGGATTTTTTTTTTTTTTTGCAGGAGTGTTGGACTGCAAGTTTCATCCGAGACAACCATGGCTATTCACTGCAGGCGCTGACTCAATTATCAAACTCTATTGTCACTAAATTTATCCCAAACCCAATTTTTGACAATTTTCATCTCTTTTTTTCCTTTTGTTGTATTCAACTATCACATTGCTTTACTTTTTGTATTGAAAATTTTCCTCAAATCGAAGATGTATTTTTCTAATGCATTTTAATTGCCTCCAATATGCGTCTCTGACAGCAATTGTTCTATTATCCTTGTTTTTCTTTGAACCAAATATGATACTTTTTTATAAAAATCATCTATTATTATTATTTCATATTATAAGCTTTATCTATAGTATTTTGACTAGAGCGAAGGACGAAATGAGTCGAACAACAATCTCACCAAAAAAGAAACTCTAAAAGTTAACAATGGAGCGATAAGTCGCATCGGCCTTCCAATACTCAGGGATAACAGCCTGAGCGACGACTACTTTACGAGACTCACGAGAAGTAAGTCTTATGTTGAACGGCCCTCTTAGAGGACTGCCGGAGTTTACCTTCCATACGGCGGACCTCATTTCTTGCATCGGGATAAAGCTTCCGCCGGCCGGCTGAATCTCAACGTAGCCCAAATCTCCGTCGCCGTTTTCGTATTCCACCACAAATGACATGTAGTATGGATTTGCTCCCGCATCAATACGGAAAGCTATATTAGTCCCTTTATATAAACAGTAAGCACTGGAAACAAAAAAGGAAAAAAAAAAATTATTTAAGGTTAAATATCGGATTGTCATATAAATAGTAAAATAACATAATAGTTGAATAGAATATGAACCAAAAACCAAAACATATGGATTCTGGTTTCTGTCTTTGAAGAGAATAAATTGATTTACACGTACCGTTTGTAACCAACACGTAGAACACCGGCGGCTCGGAGTTGACCGGCTTGGCCAGGTTTGGCTAAGGCACCAATGGCTCTGCCGCTAAGGTCAAAATGGACTTGCTCGGCGGCGCAAGGACCACCCGGGCACTCGTCCGTTATCGTCACCGTTACTGGTTTCCCTGAACACGCTGGATGGCCGGTGCACACAATCTGATATAAACGGACATTTTATATTTACAATATGCACGGTTGAGAAAAATAATATTAATTTGTAACCATATGACATACTTCAGACTTGCATGCTGACAACCACTTAAATATTTTATTTGAATTAAAAGTGTCAATTATATTAAAATTTTAAAATAAAGAAAAAAGTGTCATTTTTATTGAATATACATATGTAAATAAATGGTTCTTATGTTAGACATATATAGTATTAATACGAACCTGATAACATGTTCCACATCCTTTTCCATCGTTGAATAGTGAGGGGCCTCCTGCTGAAACCATCGCGTATAGCGGTGGATTGGCCACTGCCGAACCATATCCACAAGCTCCTCCTATATACACATAAATATAAACATCATATAAATCGAATTACTAAAACAAAACTTATATATATATACATACGTACCGGTGCTACCGGCGCCCTCAGGTTCACCATACCAAGTAACACCGGCACTGCCCCAGCCGGAGGCATCTGTAGTTTCATTTTGACAACAACAAAACTTCAATGAGACTGCAAAAAGAGCTAAGAGAGCAAAATATCTGCGGTATGATGAGGCCATTGATGATCTACTTTGTTTGGTTTAACCAAATTTTGCTTCTTTTTTTCAAGTTATTAGTGAATTTGATTCATTAAATGACGAAGGTAATTTATAATGGGTTTTTTCTAGAATACTTCTCTTCTCACGCATCCATTCAATGTTTTAGGAAATTGTATATATTGGTAATATTTGTGAATCTTCGTATCTATGGAAATTAATTTAAGCTCGCCAATGCTCTATAAGGTAGAACTAAAGGAGAAATGTAAATTTTGTTGAGAAATTATTGATAGCTGACCAAAATTTACCTTTGATATATTATAAATAAATAACTTTTTGGTCAACCCATTGTGAAAGAAATCTTATACAAATTTAAATACATTGATATATTTGTCACTATGCTACTCCAAATTTTATAAATTTATCAATTAGAAAGTAATTTGTATGTTTGACTCTTGAATTAAAAGATATTTGGAAAGCAAGATAAGTAATCTTTTATGTTTGACTATTGAATTAGAAAAAATTGGAAAGCAAGATGAGTAATTTTTATGTTTGAATATTGAATTTACAAACTTTGGAAAGAAAAATCAAGGATTTGAACACTGACATCATCACTAATATTGAACAAAAACAAGTTTTCCACATTTTAAATTTTGAGATGATATCAAATCTAGCTTATTCTAAGCTCGGTATGTTATCAGTTTTAGCGTAAAATGAATAACTATCATCTTTAATGAAACATGTTACAAAACTCATATCTACCCATTGTTTATTCGATCTACTACAAAATTCATACCTGAAAAGGTAAATTAATCAGTCTGTCAAACTCAATACTAATTACACGATATAATTATTGCCTATTAAATAGATTTTAAAAATCTAATTGGCAAGAATAAATATAAATAGATTTTTAAAAAGATTGAAAACAAGTGAAATTCCACTCTATGAGAAAAAAAAAAAAAAAAAAAAAAAAAAAAA
>OVAY01000696.1:0-36074 GCA_900406395.1 Kernera saxatilis | reverse complement strand
CCCCCTTAAAAAAAAAAAAAAAAAAAAAAAAAAAAAAAAAAAAAAAAAAGAGTGAAAACAAGTGAAATTCCCTGTTTATATCAATCACATATAGGATTTAATCTAGAAAATTAGCAGAAATTATAAATTTTGTGAGCTTATCAACATCGATCCAAATTAGATACATATCGCCAATATCAATTAAAATTCCTTGTTTATATCAAATCACATATAGTGATATAGGTCGTGTTCGTTAGACCTTTGTTTTCATCAACGGTTCCTTAGAGTTAATTAATATTTCATTACGAAAGTAAATTACATACAAGTGATAGAATTATTATCAATCTACATGAAATTTTACCCACCGAGTTGCTTCAAGCCTACAACTCTACCTAGCTAGTCTTATAGAGTAATTATATTAACTCTACCTAGCTAGACTTGAAAATTTACGTTCGATTTATACGTCGCTCCCGGCTGCCAACCTGCCGGAATGACGCCGGAAGCCACGACGGTCTCGCCGGAGTCCAGCGAAGTCACGCGGAGAGACAGTGGGGCCCGCAAAGGTGACGTCACGTCGAGCTTCCACACGGCACCCCATAATTGGCTCATGGGAAGCCACGTGTCAGAATCTAGCGCTTGTTTTAGTTCGACTCGTCCGATTTCACCGTCTCCGTCTTCATACTCAACCAAAGCCGCGAAGTAGTTAGCGTTTGAACCTTCCTCCACTTGAAACGTCACCGTTTTGCCGATATAGTTGCACTCAACTCTACCAACACACACATCAATGAAAACAATAAAATTAAACAAAACCAATAAATCAGACCTTTAGCATATATAACAATATTGTAGTAGTCATTTATTAATGTGGCATATATATATATACTTTCTATAAAGAATTTGCAAAACTCCGGCATCGCGAAGCTGACTATCTTGGCCGGAAATCGCCATGGCACCAAACGCTGTCCCACTCAAATCGAAATGGACCGACTCTGTAACGCATCCGGGACATTCGTCTGTAATCACTACCGTAACCGGGTTTCTCGAACATGCCGACTTCGAAGTGCATTTTATCTGTACATATTTCAACCGACGTATATAAGCTAAACTTTTTTTTTTTTTTAATTATAAGCTAAACTTTAGATTTATTTTTATTGTGAAATCTCTTCTGCTTAATTAATTGTCATTATTTGGATCGTATAGAACCTGATAACATGCGCCACATCCTTTCCCGGACTTAAACAACGAAGCACCTCCGGCTGATACCATGGCCGAAAACGGAGATTGGGCCACAGCATTTCCATATCCACAAGCTCCACCTTCGTTATTTTATATCCTAGTTAGTTATTATATATAGAGCTTGTATATGTAGTGATATGTAATTTGTATATATATATACCGTCGCTTCCATAACCGGTGGGGTTGCCATACCAAGTAGCTCCGGCTAGAGACCAATCGGAACCGCCGGTCACGGCGGAAATATTGAGTTTTTTGGGGTTAAAGCAATGAGCCAAGTTTAATAGAAGAAAAGTTAGACCAAAGAGTAAGTAATATCGCTCAAAGACAAGAATTGCCATTGTATTAATAAGTAACTAGTAAGGTCATGACTGGTGCTACTTATAGATTTATCATTTATCGATCGAATCCCCGTGAAGGACTCTAATACGCCCAACTGTTTTAAGCCACGTGTCACATTATTAAAAAAGGTATAAGAACACGTGAACCTTTTTTTTTTTGTTTTACTTCGAAGTGGGTCCTACGTGACGGTTAACGGTTAGGCCCACAGTTTCATGTGGTCGAGTGATATAGGTTGTCGTGTTGCGTGATTAATTCTTCTTTGCCCCTAAATCAAGGTGATTTGGAATTATACTGGATCTTCGTATTTATCGTATACGGTGATTGATTGCGAAATTTGTACGTTAATGTAGCCGTTAATGGTGGTTCGCTTGGCCGTTGGAAATCCATCCACACCGTTGAATCTCAATCTCACGGTTGAAAATGGTTAAATGCATTAATTTATAGAAAATTTATTTAACCGAAAGTGAGGAAGGGGTTTGAAAATAAACGCAGGCTGTTGAACGTAAAACTTGGCGTGAATCAGGTTCGTTATGACGATTGAAGATTTACTGAAATCGATATATTACTTTTTATAATTAAAAAACGTCATGGTGGATCCCACGAATTAATCTTTGAAAGAGTTGCAGACTTGCAGTTGCACTTGCATTATTTCAATTTGTAAAGAAAAATTAGTGTAAAGAAAATCTAAACAAAAAACTTTTATTAGATTTAGATGATGCATATCCGGCCGAATACCTTTTTACACAGAAGGTAAAATATCATTGGACCGGCCCGTATAAATTTACTGGACTATTAGGCCCATTCACTTTAAATAAATTTTCTCGTTGCCGTTTTCCTTATGTATTTAGGGACTTGTCTCTCTAATTTCCCACTTTCCCTTGTTTGTAGCAATTACGATTCCAAGCTTCATTTGTTTCTTGTCTTATATAGAAACCAGAACAGCAAAAGAAATAGACAGTCTTAATTTGGAACCCTTGTGTTCTTATTTTCTATCGCTTTGATTGGGACCTCTATCAGACCACCACGGTCTGTCGTTATCGATGCTTCTCATGAGCCGGGAGGAGTCTAGCTACACAATGCATCATGTGTGGTCAGGTGCTTGATTGCATGAGTGTCGAGCTCGCAAGGCAGATTGGTGGAAAACGTGGTGCAGCCCCTGCTTGTGAGTATCAGTGCTAATGCAGCTAAGTGGTGTGTCTTCTTCCTGGTTAAAAAATAAAATAAAATAAAAAGAGAGACAGGGAAAATTAAAGTCATGGTATTTACAATATAAAATCTCTATACCTCTTGTAAGGCAATTATTAGACATCATATCAACACATTCATCCTAATCTTATTTTCTAATAACTAGTTCAAATGATTGATGTCTTTTGTTAGGTATATGCTCGTGAACCACACTACACTATTCTTTGTATAACAGTTTTTCAATACAACACAAAATATATTATAGTTATGCGTGTTGCGAGAAAAATATTCGGATAAGTATGTATGTTCCATTGAAATTTTGAATTCCGCTTACCATATTTGCTTAGACAAAACATAGGAAAGATTCAATGAATCCACATTATTCTAATTTTATTTTTATTTTTAAATGGTTGATGAGCATCATTAAAATAAAAGGAAGATAAACTATTGGTAATGGCTGTTTATGTGCCACCGATTAATCAATTATTGGACACCAAATCAGCACACGAATCCTAACTTTATCTTTCCTTTTATTATGTAGCCAAAATGATTAGTAAGGATACAATTCATGTTTAGTTGACCCAAAAAAAATAAAGGGATACAATTCATGTTTAGTATCCGTATGATTTGTTTACGAACAATAATAGATTTTCACGAATTTCGATATTAATACTTTAAACGCAAAATTAATTTTAAATTTTTTATAGCCGACTAACATTTCATTCTGTGAATTATGAATCACACGTATATCATATGTATAGATACGCACTCTTTTTACTCGAGTCTGATTGACTTAATTAATTGGAGTATCTTCAGAAATATCATTTTCATGTTTTATTTTTCAAAAAAAAAAAATATACTAGGCTTGCTTTTATAGATTTACAGAAGTATCACAAAATTCTTGATGAAACATTTAGAAAGACTTGTGGAAAATATTTATGACAACTTAAAAAAAAAATCCTAAATTGAATATTAGAATCCAGCGTAGGTAGCTCTTGTGCTCATCAAAAGGTCCACTGTGATGATGTTGAACCTTTGATCATAAGTACAAGCTTTGCTGGAAGGGAAATTTTTTTTTTTAAACCATTAGGACCTGAGCTGAAGGGAATTATATATGGCACAAAAAAAGAGCTTCGTTGTTAACAAAAAGAGAAAAAAAATCCTAAATTGCATTTTTGAATATTTATATTTTAAAATCTTTTGTTTTTTAAACTTGAAAAATATATTTTGAGATATTTTTGCAGTTAATATTTTAGCGATTTACTGTTTATACTTATATAATATGTGGACGGTCCGATTTCTTCCGTCGCTTATCCCATGGCCTGGCTGTGATCATAATTCGAACTAACGACCACTTTTTATATTTAGGTAGGCAATAATCATAGCCACTCAAAATAACCTTCCTAACTAACACTGTTCATTTACAAAGCAACAAAATGGTCCAACAAAATAATAAACTTAAAAAGTTAGATATATATTTTTGGGTTTGGTTTATGATAATATGTTTGACATTCCCCTTCAGACTATGGTCCTTCATTCTTTTTGATAAATACTTGTTCTCATACTTGACTCAAGTAGAAAGTTGCCATCAATTTTCAATCTTCTTCTTTTTTTTTTTTTTGGCTAAATAGGTTGCATCAAACTCGATTAAATAATTCATAATAGTAAGTGAAGACTTGCAGTTTGTGCAAGATGAATGATCCGAAAAATATTTAGTTTTTGGGCGGATTATAATTTTTGTAAATAGGTATGGTCTGCAACTCGTATACGACTAACGAACCGATTAAAAAACAAATATGACTAAAGAAACATCACTCATGCGTGCGTCGTGGAATTTGCATTCTGCATCCAACCTCTAATGAATTGCATGATGTATATGGGGATATTACCATTTTAAAATGTAAACTGAAAACATTCAGAAAATATATTTTTGGTTTATGTATATTCGTAATTTTTTTTTATGTAGAATTGGTGTATTTATACTATACTCTTTTCTCACTTTGTATAAAAAACTGTACAATTCTTTGAGCTATTATTATATATTGTTTAACAATAAATATTTCGAACTATTATTTTCCTAGATAAAGACAATCCATGAACTGTTGTTGTTATTTTCCTAAACAAAGACAATCGGTGATCTCATTTATGTGCTCTAATAGTCTCTCTCATTTATTTGCTCTAATAGTCATTTATTTGCAAGGTAGAAACTGTAAATATCTGTGTGGTTTGAAAAAAAAAACTGTAAATATCTGTGTTTGCTAGTTAAAATGTTAAATTCGTCACATTATAACCAAAAAAAAACACACGCGCAAAATATTTTGTTTGGTTATGAGTTGAGCATGACCCTAAGATGACCAACAATCTAAACAAATCTAATGCATGGCAAATCTTTTCAGAGATTTCACAATCTCGGCTCATGGACAAAAATTTAATTGAAAACTCATATCTTAATCCATGGATTTTAGTGTCGAAACTAATGTTAATAGTTCACATGTCTTAGAAACTATAAGAGTCATTATCTAAAAAATATATATATATATTAGATGACAAAAAAACTAGTAGATGACAAAAGAAGAGATTAACATAGATTTTTCAAATGCAAAACCATTTCCTTCAAATTCAACAGATACACATAGATACATTGCTGATACATACAACAAGATTCGGGAAACCCAAAACCATTTCCTCTATATTTTCTCTCTATTTACATTTACATTTCAAGAAAACCCAAAACCAAAAAAAAACCCAACCGACAAGGTAATCTGAAAGTCAAAGACCCTCATAAGCAAAACGAAAAAAAAAAAAAAAAAAACAGAGTTCTTCTTGACTACAACAAGATTCGGGAAAATTGATGGTGTTTAGGATCTTGAACAATTTGTCTGGATTTGATTTCCTCAGCGCAACGTAATGCCTTCTCGATCTGATAACCTCCTCCAATACTAACTTCTCTCTCCAAATGACAACAGTAACTCTCGAACACACTCACATTCACATGCAGCTTAAATCCCATCAAGAACAAGAACTCCAATTCCAATTTGTTCAAATCTTCTGTCTCTAATCCTCCTACTTTCGCAAAGTATGAGTTTCTGTAATTCCTGTAATAAAGAGAACGAAAATGAGTTAAAACCACGACTTTTATTTCCAAGATTTTAACTTTACCGAACAGAGGAATTCATATTTAGATGAATTTAAAATAAAAAAGTTTCAAACTTTTGTTTTTGCAGGTAATTTAACTTACATGTCTTCGACGTATTTGGAAGCGATCATGATGGTAGTGATGAGGAGACGATGTACATTAGTGAGACTGATTCTGAAACCTTGATTATTCTGACAGAACCGGTCAATGTATACATAAGCCACAACGTAAACCGATGGACCGGCTTTGGTATACCGGAAAATCCTCTCTAAATACGATTGAATGGTCATATCAGGAATTTCCCGGCAATCGAAGACACGTGTCTTACCAAAACCACCGTAGCTCCGGCTGATCCTCTCGTTCCGAGCTAAGGTCCGTTCGATGAGAGACGAGAGAACAGAGATTACGAGTGGTGTGTTTGAATCGTCTTGGTAAGAGTATGAATAAAGGTCTGATCGGAGCTTCCTCGGAGAAATCGCAAGAGAACTCGAAGACGCCATTATTTGGGAAATGGGTTTTTTGTCGTTTAGTTAGAGGGCGGTTCTTGGATGAGTGGTGAAGAAACTGAAACTGAAAATTGAAATGAATTAAGGGAAAGGATTTTGAGAGGCTTTATATACACAGTAAGTTAGAGAGAGGATGGAGAAGAGTAGCTTTCATATTGTAGGGCAAGGCAACTTCCTCTTCTCTTCTTTTTTTTTTAATTTTTAATTTTGAAATTTGTAGTTACTAGCTATAGTGTGTGTGTGTGTGCACAATGAATATTTAATAGTATTAAAACGTAGCTCGTGCAACTACGAAAGTTCAGGTTTTCTTTGAACTGTAACAATATCTCAGATTTGAATCTCTTTCGTCCAGATAAAGCAATTTAAGTCACATCCCCTATACGAGAAACTAACGTTTTATTTTATTGGTTTAGAAAAATCTCTTCCTGGGTTTTAAATAGTTCGTATACATTTTTCTTTACGCGAACTATAATGAATTTTAACAAAGGACGACTCTTAATAAAATATGCCAACTTTGAATTCATTTTCCGGAATGCAAATTTAACTACATATAGTTGATTTTGGTGACATATGATCTAAACTTTGATTCAAACTGAAGTAATTTGTACAAAGCCTGTATCCAATTGAAATTCTCTCTTGAAACAATGTAGACAAATGATTTTTGATAATCTCTTTGAATAACTAACTATTAATACATATATAGAGTGAGAAGGTACAGTACTAAAGCTACAGGATTTTATAATATGGAATTTTATCGAAAAGAGAATCGACATGGGTTTTTGGAGTCATATGGAAGCTGAACAGAAGTTACTAAAATAGGTAATTAATTATTATTCGTGAAGCTTAGCTAAAAAAAAAACAAATGTGTAAGTGCAACAGCTAAGCTTTTGGTTAGGTTTTTCATATTTTATTAAATCAATAGAATATCAAATGAACCTACTCCAAAGTAAATAAATATAAATAAAAAGGAATCTAAAACTATAGTATAATTAAAACAAAGGAGAGTACTCCGCCGACAGTCTGGTGAAGACGGTGGAAAGAGATGTCAACTCAACATCGGTGAAACTCTCTGGTGGAGCCGGAGGGTTTAGGTGCGGCCCCACTCATGTTAATTTTACAAGTGGTTTAAACGCGTGTGCTGTTTCAACACACGTGTGACATTCGTCAACGTCGACGTCGCGAGCTTCCAAAGACCACAACGAGACTCACACGTGTGGAGCTGGAGGTTCCATCAACGCACAACATTTTCTTTTTTCTCTTTATATGATTATATATATTTCTTCGTGTTATGCAATTGAATCAGCCATACATCCATCTCTTTTTCTAGTTAACACACCAAATCCGCCGTTTTTTTTTTTTGGTTTGACATCACCAAATGCGCAGTTTATTCGGTTTGATTGGTAATTTTATTATTTTTAACTATTATAATATTTTGTCATAGAACTATTCTAATACTTTCCCGTTAAATTTTGTTTATCGTTTTATATCACTAATCATATTTATCGTAAAACTGATTTTGGTGTCCATATAATTTATTATTAGATTTTAAAATTATTTAAAAAATAAATAAATTGGTGCAGTGTTAAACACAATTTGGCCTAATACCATATGCAACATAAACTTGTTTATTTAAAAACAATTTTTTGACCACGATTTAATTGAAAAAGTTATGAATCGAAACCGTACGTTTCTCCATCAGAGCTGCAATATCTGTTCTAAAATGAGAATAAAACCGAAAACTTAGATAACACAATATTTGGAAGGACTTGAACAACGCCATTAACTTAAAATCCATTTAATATTTAAAAACGAAATACTCTAAAAATATGGATATGAATGCTAATAACTAACTATTGTTATTATTTTGTTAAAAGGGCGTCATGAATATGAATGCTAATAATATAAGTGTGTTGTTTCTGCTATGGTCGTGCTTAACTAATCGCAATAAATATGAAGCAATTAAAATCTTTCATCCTTATAAAATATCTGCTCGACAACTGCAACTCAAACTACAAGAAAGTACAAGTTTTGATCTAAGGTACAACATGGTAAAGAAGATAAACTTTTAAGATCTATTTATTTCCATGTGGTAAAGAGAAGAGAAAAATCAAAAAAAAAAAATCAGAAAAATAGATGAAAGTGGAGGGACAAAATAAAGTACAAGTAATAAATTGGGGATAACCGAACCGAAGCTACCGCCACCGCACGAATACGTTTGATAATAAATGCAAAAAAGAAGGGACCCGATTTGATTTTCCTTACACAAAAATATCGTCCCCTCAAAAACTATTTACCACGTCATCATTGCCTGATTCAATTATTTTTCTCTCCCCCACCTTATTTCTAAATTTAACATCATATTTTTTCCTTGATTGATGTTCACATCTATGATATATCATTATAGTTTTAAAAGTAAGAGTGTAAAACTATAGTGTCAATTTGACCCCCAAAAAAAAAAAAAAACTATAGTGTCAATATCAATCTACGTAATGAATATGAGATACGCTCCACTCAATAATCAATCCACATGACGACTATTTACTGTGTTGTTTTCACATGAAGGCTTCAATTTCGGTTTGAAATTTCTTTGTTGTAAAACAAAATTATGTTTTCATTATTTTGGTCTTGTTTTTGATTTGTCAACAAAATACATTTTATCGAATTTAAATAAACAAAATAACATTGCCAAAAAAAATCAAAATCAAAATAATAACATAACAAAAACACTATAGTACAAAACACTGAACTATATGTTATAGTCTATTTTGATTCGAGCGACAATGACCAACATAAATTTTTATACATTATTTTCATAAACTTTTTATTTTTATTTTTGTTTTAACTTTCATCGGTTATATTTTTAGTTTTCATTAAGCAATGAAAAAGATAAAAATACGTTGGATACGAATTCAATGAACAAGCATCATTGCTTTATATAAATGATTGGAACACATTTATGAATTTTAGATTTTGGAATGGATCGATATGTACGAAGGTAAAAAAAAGAGTAGTACTGCAGTATTTGTCGACTCTATGACCGTACACAAATTGTCAGGCTCCATAACATATGCCCGATAGATATGTATCATTACACTCTCTGATTCACATATCTGTCTCCATCTCGAGATTCGTGTTTCAGATCTATCAAAAAGATGAAATGCTTTTAATGTCTACGTACTTAGGTACGTTACGTACGTACCCACGTACCAAACTTCTTTCATCATTTCATTTTTCTCCCTTGGTTTTCTCCATTAGTTACTAACGGTAACTTAACAACTAAATCAGATTTTGGAAAAACTCGTATGAGATATTTTCCTTTCTTAATATACAAAAAAAAGGACTTGGAAAAATCTACAGAAACATATTCAATCGATAATGGAGTTGGAGTGGGCCTAATTCAGCATTTAGTTGGCAGATATTTTGTTTATCTGGCTTTGATTTTGTCCTTTGATTTAGGGAATCAAAAAGTCATAAACATTAATTTGCCTGTAAAATCACACATTTCACTTCAGGTACTTTCTTCTCATATGACCTACCAATAAAGTAAACGACTACACAATCAATCTTTAGATTCATTATCGGCGAACTTTGTCCGTACTTCCATTATTTTCATCACATTTTTTTTTTTCCTGTCGTGGGCAAAATTGTGGACTATACTTGTTCGAGTGGTGCTGATATGCTTTAGTTTGGGTTTTTTTTGGGCCTTAATTTTGGGCTTTAGTTAATGTTGGACTTCTCAGATCTTTTTTAAGAACACGCTAGTAAAAAAGATCTGAGAAGTACGCTGAGGTGGCATTAGTTTATTGGCTGATATAATTAAAAGTGCGTGGCGAGAATAACCCCTCTTATAAAATGGTCAGAGTCCGGTCAACTCCAAAGCCAAAATCAAAAGGTCCGAAAATCTCTTCGTCTCGAATCGTTCTCGTCGACATCAGAATTTCTAAGCCAAATCAGGTGAGTATTTGATTTTTCTGCTGTACGATCTGATCTCCCGTATATTTGTGTGATTCAATGATATCGTGATTGAGGAATCTCTAGATCTGCTGTTAAGTTAGATGAGAGCGTAGATCTGATTATGAGATCTCGATGTTGAATCCGAGTCGCAGTGGTTTACGATTTCCGATCTCATTCAGTTTCTTATTTTACATGCTTAATATTGCCTTCGCATCTGAGAAATTTATGGGCGGATTAGGCAGCATTTTACAGTGTTCTTCGTTATATAGGTTTCGATGCTTAATTCGACTCGGTGTGTTGAGAATTTTGCATTGCTCATCTAATTTTTGTCTTGAGTCCTTCGAGTTTTACAATTCCAATGTTGAAATCGATTCGCTGGGTTTGAGATTTTATCATATCATCATTAAATGCTCATCTTCGCATAGAATCCACTATATTGTAAAAAAGAAAGAAAAAAAGAGGTCCTCTCTCACTTTCTTTTCTAGGAAGACGTGAATTTGTTTTGGTTTTGTGTTGACTCTTGATTTGTTTTGAGTTAAGTTGATGGAGATCGGAAGTTTGTGCTTTTTCAATTGTGTGAATAGTTGGGGAATCAGGTTGAATTAGAATGTCTTATGCAGTTGAGCGCAAATTTCATGGCAATGCCAGCTTCAATAGAGTTTTATGGGTGATTTCTTGCATTAGATAATGCAGAACCATGGAAAACTAAATGCAACATCAACTAATGGTGTTTAGATTTCCCATTTATTTTCTTCATTTAATACTTCTCCTTTTGTTTATAAGATCTCTCTTTTGCTTTTGATTTCTTATTTGGCAAGTGATTTCATGCTTTATCAAGGTTTGCTGCTGAGAAAAGTTCCAAATTTCCTAACTTTCTACACCATATCTCAGTTAGTAAAGAAGAGAAGAAAGAATGGTGGGTAGTGGAGCTCCACAGAGAGGAAGTGCAGCTGCAGCTGCAAGCATGCGTAGGAGGAAGCCGAGCAACGGGGCTAGCGGAGGAGGAGCCTCTGGTGGTGCGGCTGGATCCATGCTTCAGTTCTACACCGATGACGCACCGGGTCTCAAGATCTCCCCTAATGTTGTCCTTGTCATGAGCATCGGTTTCATTGCTTTTGTCGCCGTCCTTCATGTCATGGGCAAGCTCTACTTTGTCAAGTGATGAGAGAGAGGCTTGGCAAAAACAAAAGGGATGATAGTTGCAAGAAAATACCCTAAGTGAATGCTAGTGTTCAGTATTAGACAGTTTTTTCAACTCATGTTTTAATTTTGTCGAGTAAAAACTATCTCAAAATTCCAGTTTCTTGACTTTCAAAGTTTCAATATTCCCCCTACGAATTTAAGGGATAAAGTTTTTATACATCTCACATACATTAGTTGAGAGCGCCACCGATATACTTTTGGAAGTTTCTTATCCACATGAGCTAAATTCGAAGAACTCTATAGTCGAGACTTACTTCCTACTAGTGGAGATTAATCAAGGAAAATAAGATGTTGACCATATTAATGAAGTATATTAAAGACTAAAATCCTGTGATATGACGATCTCGGGAGTTTAATAATCAATTAAGGAATGAAAGGGACATATTAGAAAATAAATATAAGTTCAGGGGCTTAAGTTGTCAATAGACAATTGAAACGGGCCCCGATTTGTATATTCGGGTCATTCTTTCATCCACCGGGTTTTCCTAAGAACTTTGAGCGAAGGAGGTCGCAGTTTTGGAGATCTTTTCTGATGGCAACCTTGGGAGAATCATCCTCAGAGATGGAAGATGCGCAACCCCCGACGATTCCACAATCTTCGCCATCACAGCCTCTGACGTCTTCGATTACAAATGCTAAGATCGCAACGACGACGGTGGAAAATGCGGCTTCCTGGATCGATGATGCGCTGCGTCAGGCGCTGGTGTACCAGAATACGATCGTGGAGACGCTGGATTCTACCATTGACGCCTCCAAATCTCGATTATCTCAAATTCGAGACACTTCCTTGGCTCACACGAGCCAAACCATCGTAAGCTTAACGACCCCTCTTTTTCGTTGGAATCCAACAAATCTGAAATCTACACCATCTATTCTCTATGTCATTCGAGTGATTTGTTCATCCTCTGACCAAATCGAGGGTTTGGGATATAGGATTCTCTTCGAGACATTGCTTCTGAGTATAACGTTTACGAACATATGGTGTTTGGGAAGATTAAAGGTCTGTTCTACTCTTCTGGTTACCTCGTGTTTACTCTGTCGTTGTGCCTTGTTTCTCTCGGCTCATATTTGTCAATTTGGTATGCAGAGGGTGTAAACGTTGCTGCATCTCATCCGCTAATATCAGGCACTTTAGCTTTTGGGGTTGGGATTTTTGCTCTGAAAAGTATGTGATCTGGATATTTTTTTAGCTCCCTAGAGCTCATTCTCCTAGGATATAATGCACTGTTTAAGTGACTGCTATGTTTGTTTGCAGAGACCAGAAGATTTCTCTATTACAATACTTTACGCATGTTCTTAAGCGAAGTGGTCAGTGTTGTTTACAGCGTTGAATGTACAAATAAACTGGTCTGCCTGTGGTTAAAGTTGTTTTACAGCCTTGACCCTATATTTTGGATTCAGGCTTTGCTTTCTAGAGCAGATCTTAAAGTAAAAGAGTTACGACAATCAATGGATCGTCTTAAAGCCGAAAGCGAAAAGTTAGAGGTAAGCCTTCTATCTGCTTTCAGAAGTTGTTCTTTTCAACATTAGGTTGACGTTTGTGGAGAAGACTGCCGTTGAATGCAGTTACTTCTTTTTTCCATCTGTGATTATGGTGCTGCTTTAGATTCATATGGATCGATGGTCTTATGGGTTATGCTTCATTCACTGGTGAAGCAATTTAGAGAAAGGATATTGTTGACTGTTGAGTCTAACTCTCCTTTTTTTCCAATGTACATAAGTTGATTTCTCTTGAATGTGACAGATATAAATATAGCCTTCAATTATTAGGAATAGCAGTCTGTTGGAAACCATTATTGGCTTATGGTTTTTGAATTCATCATGACTTTGATTGTTTCAGAGAGTTGCAACTGTGGCAGAAGATGAGTTGATTAGAGGAAGAATGAAACTCAGGTTTATATGATGCAGTCAAAATATCAAATATTGGATATGTATCAACATGAATATCAACATGAATATTATGTTAACTCTCTCTATCCTCTTACTCAGACAAGCAGGCAAACAGATCCAAGGTGCGATCCGCTCAGCTTATAAGATAGAAAAGCAAGCAGCAGGTATGTTATATATCTTTCTGTCTTAAAACTCCCACCATTTGTTAAACCAAAGATATGCATAGAAGATAGAACAGAAGAATAACAAAAGTTATCGACTTATACCACCGTCGATTTGTATATACAGGTTTGAAAGATGTACTAAAAGAACTGCCCACGAGAGAAGCTTCTCGATTCCGTTCTCAAGTAAGTAAACTCGCCTCTTTGCTCTTCTAGGTTATAATATAGGAGCTAAACTAATTTAGAATACATTAGTAACCATTTATATGTATTGTGTAATGGAGTTATCTCACTTGTTCAACCTCAGATATCAAACCGTGCTTCTGAAATAAAGCAAGAGAGAAACGCTTTGACAAAGGAAGTGAACAAGATCAGCAACTATGGTATCTCCGTATGAAGAAAACCAAACCCCATTTTCTAGTTACGAATTTGATTACTCTTGGGTTCTTAGATGATGGAACAAAAATTACACAATAATAATGTCTACAACATGATCAATTTTTTTTTGTTTTATTGTTTAGTGTCAAACGCCAAAGATGTAATCTCTTGTTGTCTTGTATTTTCAAGTGCTTTGGTTCTTTGGCAATAGTTAGCAATACAAGTTCATGATGATGTTGTCATGTTTGAGTCTCCCACCATGAGGGTGTCTTTAATCCAGTTTTCGGTTTGTTTTTTTTATGAAAGAGTAATCAAATTAAAGTCAAATCTCAGTCGATCAGTTTTAGTCATGGTTTCAAATTCGATTTTTGCTTAGATAATATCTTTAATTTGAAACTTTGAAAGATTTTTCTTTAATCAATTTTGTAGAATAAAGTTAAACTATTCAAGCCTAAAGTATTTTTTTGTTAGGGCGGTTGTTTAGGGTTCGTGTTAATTGAACACCTTTAATTTGTGTGGAACCCGAATGAATTCAGCTATTTGGTTCGGAACAAAATTTAATTCCGAGTTAATGCACACCGGACCTAAAATCAAAATTGACTTAATTAATATAATTCGGGTCGAAACGTGAAGTCGCAAAAAAGGGTGCAAGTGGATAATATATTTAAACTCCGACACTGACGGCGTTTAGTGTAAGCGGAATTTATGTAGCCATTTCTAATTCATCTCCAATAAAGGAATTAATCATTTGTAATTTTAACTATTCTAGAGAGAAATAAGGCTGGGCGAAAAAAAAAAAAAGAGAAACAAGGGTGAAATAATAACGTAGGAGAAAAGGCAAACCAAAGTTTATTTTTTTTTAATAATTAACAATTAATGTGGTTGATTTAGCAGAGTTTGATTTTTACTAATATTAGGCTCCCTTCGTCGTTGGTCACGTGATCAACGCCGCTAGGATCGCGACACGTCATCAACACGTGACTCCCCCAACTCAACCCCCAAGAACAAAAAAAAAAACCCAAAAAAGTGACGACGAGACTAAAACGGCGAATGGTGGTGGTTGTGAAGTTGGACTTGTGGTGGTTGTCTCAAAACTTCTTTCTGCCGTCGGAGCTCCATCACTTTCCGGTGAGAGTTGGAATGCTGAGTCAAAACAAAAGTCGGACTCGAAGCCGGTCTGTATTCCGGTACAAGTCTACCGGATTTAAACCGGACTCCACAGGCGTTGCACAGCGTCTTTGGTCCGAGTGGTCCCGTCCTCCATTGCGGCGTCTTCTCCGACGCACAGTGAGTGCATCTCCTCATCCCTCCTTCCGCCGTCTCCGCCGTCGATTGATGTCTTCCTCCCCCGGTTTGCTCTTTCTTCGGCTTGACTTTTCCGGATTCCGACGTCGGTGCCCATGTTCCGGCGAAAGCAGCTGGAGCTCTCGATCGTTTGCTTCTTGGTTTCCCGGGAAACGAGGTTTCAGTTTTGACGGAAGTCATTGTTCCTCCCAATGGGTTCGCCGGAAAGTCAGCGAAGGAATCGTCGACGAATTGCGAGAGCCATTCAAGGTGAGCAGCGTCGTCAGTCTGCACAAAAGGAAAAAATATCAAAATCGAAGCGAAACTTGAGTCAGAATTGGAGTGGAGAGAGAGAGAGCATATATATATATACGGGAACGCAAATGTCGTGGAGGAAGGAATGATCGGAGGAGGAGGAAGGGTGGTGGTGGTGGAAATGAAGGTGTTGAGGAGGAGGGAAAGAGGAGGAGGAAGTAGCGGCGGTGGAAGTGGAAGAAGAGGCGGAGAAGATGTCTTCGTTGGAGAAATCCAGAAGTTCGTCTATTCGAAGCAAGTCTGGTGAAGATAAACCATAGACGTCCATATTGTTAGTTATGATCGATCGGTTGATCTCTCTCTCTCTTACAAACTCAGACTTCTCTGACTCTGTCTCTCTCACTCTAGAGTCTGTAACTAGTTAGAGTCTTTAATAGGGGGAGATAATGAGAGAGAGAGAGAAGAGAAGAGAAGAGAGGAGAAGAGGGCAAGAGAACGTGCAGAGAGAGTGACCATGCACCGTGACTCACCGACTCGACCTATTCACTTCTCATTATTTTTTTTATTATTATTTATCATCCACCTTTTTATCTATAGAAAACAAAACAAATATGAGTGACAACTATGCACTATTAGCTATTGATAATGCCCAAACTTTATACTACATGGTGATAACTGAAGTTTTNATAACTGAAGTTTTTTTTTTTTTTTTTTTTGATAAAAAATGATAATTTGTAGAAAAGTGAAGTTAGTCTAAACTTACAACAATCACCGCTTTAAAATTTATACACATATTTTCTTGTATTTTATAAATTCTTGATTTAAATTTAAACTGGTCTACAGAATTTGTAGAAAAGTCGAATATTTTTTATATTCAATGTGTTTATAGTGGTCAACTACGGTTATGTATAAGATATATCACTGTGGGTTAATTTTGAAAAAAATTGATAATTGGATAGTTAAGTTTGTATGTCTTCACCTTTAATTTGTTCTCTCAATCTTATGATTTCAATAAAATAAAAATTGACTAAGCCAGCACAAGTTAGGGTTTTCGTCAACTGTTTTGGTGTGGTTACGTCCGTTTTGGAGCTTAGAGGACCGGCTGATTTTCAAGTGGTTTGGTATATAACTCTAATCAATTTGATTTTGTTTTCTTATAATCTGAAAGTTGTGGATTTCAAGTTATCTATAGCCAATCAAGTTCGAGATACACCTGACCATGAAAATTACAGCTATTTTTAACTTCATACACGATCATCGATTCATCATTGAGTACAATTTATTTACGGGAACTTATTTTTTTATTATAAAATTATATTTCTAATTTCTTAAAACATTTTTTTTAAAAAGAAAATTGCTAGTATATTAAAATTCAAATTTCATAAAAAAATATATTCGTTGTTATTATTAGATATTTTTTTAATAGAATCTTGAAGCACCGCATTTGAACCAGAAAATTATGATATATTTTTTTTTTGCTAAACAAGAAATTTATGATATTGAAACAACTTTTTTTCAAACCAGCATGAATTTAACCTAACCTGAGTTTGTAACTTCATATTTTTTTTTCTCTTATAATTACCAAAAATTGGTTTCAGTCATCATATATACGTCTCTTTCATTATTGTCCCTGTACTGTATGTAATGTACCTATTCTTAAGTGGGTCTATGTATTCTCTCTGTTTTTTTTTTCTTTCAAATGATCATACGCATCCGAATATGAAACTTTGCAATTTGGCTACCATATCGTTTGTCATAAGAAAAATATATATGAAAAATTAGAAATTAATATATATATGTATCAAACTAGATTTGACAATTTGCTCTGCTCATGTGCAATAACAAACCTGCTCCATTGTCCAACTAACTAAGGCGTATACATCGATATATAAATAAATACTTAATCATAAAATTATATAAGCTGAAAGATAAAATTAAAGTAATTTGCTCTATAGAATATATGCTGCAGACGAATAATGTAAGAAGGCCAATTAGTCTAAATTGTTTTTATTTGACGAGTAAAAAAGAGTTGTTCGGCGGATAATTTATTGATTAACCTAATTTTACCCTCTCTCTCTTAGTTTTTTTTTTTCAAATATAAATATAGCTATAACACATGCTTTATGGTACGTGCCGACAATTTTAGTTCTTGACCTATCCACACAAGTTCTAAAGATAATTTATTTTCATCTTTACGAAAATAAATAAACCAATGAATAGAGGAAAAGGTAATATAGCCACGTGGCTGCATGTGGGGGCCATAAAAATTACAAAAGAAGGAGAATAAGATAATGAAATAAAAATAAAACAAAAACAAAAGTCATAAGTCATACTAATGTAATCTTTAATATATATGCATTTTTTTTTTTGAAAAAATATATATGCATTTTATGTGTTTGAATACGCTGTGTAGTATCTTGCAATTTCCCTACAAAACGAGAAATTTAAATAGTAACTATTGATTTGCACGAAAAAGTAATATTTTCCCATTCGCACACAAAAAAGTACACAAAACTAAATCAAATATGGGTTTAATTAAAGAGAAGGAGAAATAAACGGGCCGTGTCGTGTGACGCTTGCTAGGGTTTATCACATTAAGATAAAATTTAATATTTATAACAAAATATTTTAATTATGCGAGATTATGACATTTGTTAATTTGATACTAACAAAGTGACTCCCCACAAGGGCCCAACCCCACTGCACATTGAGCATTAATTAAACACGATGGCACGGAACGAGAGGTACCCATATGAGATATTTGTTTTTTATAATTATTTAAATACTTATTTTTGTAATTTTCACTTACTACCGACAGTGTCTTTTTCCAGCTGGCACCTTCTAAATGGCTCAGAAGGTTCACTTTCTTACAGTACATTCCCCATGTTACTAAAAATTACTACTATTTATATCTTTATTTACCAAGCAAAATTAGATATTTGCTGAAATAAAGTAGAATGACATTCCCGAAAAAATAAAGAGATAGAGAGAGAGAGAGAGGGAAAAATAATTGAAAGAAAGTACATTGACGTACGGTGGCACTATCTTCTCGTTAGTCCCTCTTTCTCAATCAGAGTCTCTTGTTTTAGTCTTATTTTACAAAATATATATTTGTAGTTTTTTTTTTAAATTGACTTGCGGAAATGTTGTGGTCTCGTGACTCTAGTAAGCAAGTGACGAAGAACGCTCGTAACTCGCATATGTTAATATTATTATTCATGTAACTACGAATATATATGTCATTATTGATACTATTATATACTACTAAAGTTCTTCTTTTTTTTGTTTATTCTTTTGATTTTTTGTTTTCTTGAATCACGTGACGTGACAGAGGACGGTGATCCCAAAGTAAACAGCAAGAACACGTGCGGCCTCATGTGCCCATAATGACACCGAATATTATTATACAGTATGAGTTTTTTTCTCAACAACACTCGTTCTTTTTTATTTTTAAGTCAATTTTAGAAGAATTTTTTTTTACATATAAATAAAAAAGAAAAAAAGTCGTCTTTTTGTTTAGATAATAATCCCTTCTGACGAATAACATGCAAAAATGAAAGACCATATGCTCTTCCTTTATCCCTCTTGTCCCCTTCTTTAATATTTCTAATCTTTCAAATTAGCTAGTGATTTACTCCAAACGTTTTTACATACGTACAGCATATCTAATTAATTTCACATTTTCGAGCAACACCCATGACTGATAGTGTCAATTGGTTTAACGTTTTTAGTTCTAGAGAGTTTATTTTATTATGTGTTCACTCTTACGTACCTAATTAAGAGTGATGAAAATTGACGAGTCGATGACTTAAATGGATAAATATAGAACAAAAAAAAAAATAGCGTACATGTTACAAAAGAAGATAACGAATAAGAGATGCGTCTTTGTGACAAAACAAAAGATAGTCGTATAGCAGTAGTTTGTCAAATGAACCATAGATTCTGCGCCCCATATGTTGGGAACCAATGAAGTGGAAGATGATGATTTTTTTTTCTTACATGAATATGATGATTTAGTTAGGAGAAAATGTGATTTACATATACGTTGTCTCAGCCAACAACAATTAATTAGAAAACAAAATTTAGTTTTACAGAAATAAAAACTGCACACTACAAAAAATTATATTCAAATTCATCAAAAGTGTACTGTTACAACTGAAATATTCTTAGTTCCTATTTTCTTCCCCAAATTACAAAAACTAAGCTTAAATCAGAAAAAGTATGAAAATATTGATGTACAATGATCTGTCACGAAAAACAGGTTTTTTAACTTTTTCATTATAAGGGACAATCGTAATAGTGTTCTTCTTCTTCTCTTAAAATATTCCCCAATTATTATGATAGAGAAGAGAGGAAAGCGATTTTACAAAGCCGTACCGTTAATATGATTATGGGCCGTGGAGCCTACTTTCTGTTGAATGCGACAGCAACCACTGGGGATTGATATCCAAAGAAACTGTGTCGGAGCTCTTCAATTTTTTTTAATTTACTTTGTTGCATATAATATATCTAGACAAATTTAAAAGTTTGTTTGTCATTTTCCGTTTAAATTTCGCTGACAATATACGGATTTGCATTCTCTGGTGTGTATTTGGTGTTATTTCTTTCCCAAACAGAAAAAAAAAAAAAAAAAAANTTTTTTTCCCAAAAAAAAAAAAAAAAAAAAAAAAAGTATAACCGAATTGAACTGAGAATTTCAAAAACCAACATAGCCCAAAAATGACGACATCTACAAATTACCAATAAGTATAATTAAGATGCCATAATCAAATCTATATCTTACCAAACGAATTGTGTAAGATTTGGACCGAGTCCGGTTGATATACAGTATATCGCAAAAACTCTAAACCAACACCCAACCTTAATTTCAGCTACGACGTTGTGACAATCTACTGGGCCTTTAATATCTGTAGCCCATTTGTAATGGGCTTCTTGTTAAATAGCAGAGTATGTCCATTTAATAAGAAACATAAACATAAAATAGATCACTTTTGAGCTTAAATATAAAATAAGACACCTTCATTATCATATTCGATGTCTGTATGATTCTATACATTTTGAGATTTCTTGGAACTAATCGAAATTTGTTTTTTTTTGTTTGAAGTAAAGAAAAATTGAGATAATCTAACGAACCTACAAATGAAGCAAACCCAGAAGGAGGAGAGTACCAAAAGTCGAGTAGATAAGTCCTTGAGACCGAATCATCGTACGGTCGGCTACATTGGTTGAAGTCTCCGACGCAAGTAAACCACTTAACGTGAAATTAGGGTTTGTTCCGTACAAAGACTGTACTCCAACGACGTCGTCAATATTCAAATCCACTTTCTTACTTCTGGGCTTTAAAGTTGGATACATAGCCGCGTCTTTCACCGAGCTATGGCCCAGTCCAAGCACGTGACCGATCTCGTGCACCGCCACCGATTCCAAATCGACGGCCACCGTCGATTTTTCCTCATCGAAATCGACGGCCCACGTCTCTGCTTTGTCTAGATGAAGCCTACCGTTTTCCGGCGAGAAAGTGTGTGCTAAAACACCTAAAACGCCGTCGAATGGCTCTCCGTCGCCGTGATCTCCGGCGAAGAACCCGATTTTGATGTCGGCGATGACGTAATCATCTGTCTCGATGAAGCTTACGGGGATCACCGAAGCCCACTTGCCGAAAGCGCGTCGGAACACGCGCCGTATTTCTGCTGGTGTTAAATAAGGGGTTAGGTTCTCCTGCGAGAAGGCGTACGTTAGCTTCAGTGGGATGTCTCTTGTCCAGCTGGGCCTTCCAGGGAAGTACACGTATTTTTGTCCCGTGTGAAACGCCGCCGTTTTGGCATCCACGTAATCAGGGAACCCACATCTTGGTAACCGAATATGTGACAACGTGTCGGAATCTGGCTTCCCGGTTATCGGTAGACCGAGATTTTTCTGGTAACGAGCGAGAGCTCGCTCGAACGAAACGTCGTCGGATTCGTTGTTGTTGTTGCGTTGGAGGTAACCGAACCGGTGAAGGTGACGTTTGATTTCCGGTATAGTGACGTGATGGGATGGCTTGATCGTAAAGTGAGAGGGGTTTCGAGCTTCGATGGTTTGTGGACTGTAGAGATTGAGATAAAGAAGGAAGAAGAAGGAGAAGACGGTGATGAGTTTGCGATTGCATGGATGATGATGCATGGTGTGATGGTTTTCTTTGGATATTGAAGTGGCGTGGAGGGAAAAGCTTTGTTATAAATATAAGAATTGAGAAAATATTTTGGTTTAATGGGTTTGGACCGTTTGGTTATTAAATAATTATTAATGGATTGTGTTTAGTTTAGTAGTAAGTTATTAACTAACCAAGACACACCAAATTTCGATTCGACAAGTTTAAAAAAAAAAAAAAAGGTATGTTTGAGTGTTGGGTTTACATCTCTTAACAAAGCTACGCCGCATGTGAGCCACCACGGTCACGGCGTCGGTTCGGCTTTTTGGGTTATGCTTAGCTAGTTCTCTTTGCGTTCGTAGTTGGAGAGATCTCTGGATTGGTCTCGATTTTTCGTTTCCTCTTCGAGTTTTCTCCTTTTAGATTTTCTGTTTGGTTTGATGGTTTTGATACAGGGTGTGATTTTCTTCTTCCACTGAGTATTCCTTAGCCCTAACCGCGATGGCTCTAAGCCACTCACTATCGGTGTGGTGGTGATTCGGTTTGGACGCCCTAATTTTGGGTTTCCTCACACAGCTTCAACGATACGGATCTAGGACGAGATCCGCCCAGGTTTAGGTTCCTTTTAACGGTTCAAGTCGCATCGTCGACATCTGTGACCAAGGCGTTTCCGACGGTCTCTGCAGGTTTGGCTAAGATTCTACCGTCCTGCCACCCAAGGTATCCCAAGAATTTTCTTTCGAAGACTCGAAATTACCAAGTGAGGCAAGAAGATCGGAGTTTCATTAGGTGGTTGTCTGAACCTTCGAAGACAGCCTGTTAGTTTAATGATCTTAGTTTACTCAGTTAAAAAAAAAATTCATGTTTCTGGATTAAATCTTCAATCGTTATAAGTTTTTTTTTTTTTAGCTCTCCCCAGGTTGGGGCTTAGTGTCCGGGGATTTCATTCTCGCCGGCTTAAGTTTCCGGAGGATTAGATCCTTCCGACTTTGCCGTCCCGTACTCATTCGGGCTTTTGTATCAGATCTTGGATTATAATAAAAATAAAACTTCAGAGGAAAAAAAAAAAAAAAAAGTGTTGGGTTTAAGAAATTCATTAATTAATTAGCCTACAAAATTACAATACTCTCCCTTGAGTTGGGACTTGGACAAAAGCAATTTTGGAGGGGTTGGAACGACTTCAGTGATGGGTACTGGGTCATCGTCTTCACAGGTTTGTTTTTGGTAAAGTAATGCAAGGTTGGTTTAAGAAAAAGAGAACAAAAATTAGATAGGAGTAAGAGTAACAACTAAACTGAAGGGTATGATGGTAATTAGATGAAGTGTCGTTACCAACTCCTCTTGAAGAAAAAAAGGAGTGGCTTTGAGATGAAGTTATAAAAGAAAAGTCTGAGCTTGTTCGTTGGAGACAGTTTCTTCTTATTTGACGTGCATACGACTCTATGTCAATCATTGTCTCTAACGATTTTTGGTTGGCTTCTTTTGGACCCTATCTTATTAAATTACGGAGAATTTAAAAAGAAATACTATAATATTATTACATCAGTTTCTATTGAAACAGGTGAAACAACATTATGTTACTGTGTGAATAAAAGAAAAAAAATCATTAACTGGAATACAATAATCATAATGGTTGTTGACTGGTGGTGATAGACCAAGAAATGGGATTAATATATCAAGAATGTGACCTACCTAAAAAGAGGTTGAAGGGCTCATGGCCCAATAATAATATATCGAAAAGGGGAAACATATAGATTTTCTACAAGCCCACTAGGCATTTTATGCTGAGTGATTTTAGTTCCTTTTGTGAACCGTATAAATAAATAGTGAAAAAAAGAGCACAAAAATCGAGTGAAGGGGGTTAATCAGTTGCTTTGCTGGCGTTGTAGGTGTTGACGAGCTGAGCCTGCACTTCGTTAGACACAGCACAGTGTTCTTTGTATTCCATCGTGAATTCTCCTTTTCCCTGTCCAAATAAAAAATATTATATTCAACATTTCTTCACGATGATGATTGATGATGATGATGATGATGGTCGTACCTGTGTCATGGAGCGGAGAGAGGTGGAGTAGCCAAACATGTTGTTCAAAGGCACCTGTTAAAACAAAACATATATTTACATGTTAATCACGATATCAAGAGTTACGGGATTATTATTAATAGTAACAATATGAGCTTTTTTTATTGGCTCTCTCACATGAGCTTGGATTACTGAATCGTCACCCTCTTGATCGTTTCCGACGATTATCCCTTTCCTCCTGCAAAAATTGATCAAGCTTAGTTATATTACCAAAAGAACAAGGAGAAAAAGTGTTACCAAGGTTTTTAAGGGTTTAGGGTTTTACTTGTTGATGTCACCAGCAACAGTACCCTGGAACTCTGTTGGTACTTTCAACTCAACCAACATGACAGGCTCTAGAATCACCGGTCTGGCCGCTGTGTAACACAGTCTGAACGCGTATATTGCAGCCATTTTAAACGCAAGCTCACTGGAATCTACGGCGTGTGAAGCTCCATCTGTCAATACTATTCTGAGATTCTCTACAGGGTGACCAATTAATGAGCCCCTGCAATAGGATGGGATTGAAGATTACATAATCAGTAAACAAAATGAAAGGAGCATCCAAAGGTCAAAGAGAAAGAAAAGACCACTCACGAGTTTGCAGCTTCTTTGAAACCTTTCTCAATTGCTGGGATAAAACCAGACGGAATCGCTTGTCCAACGATCATGTTTTCGAATTCAAACTTCTCTTTAGATCCCGGTGGTAGCGGTTCCACATACCTAGCAATTATAAGAATTTAAGCAGACACCGTTAGGATTGGTTTACAAGGGATCCAAACCACATCGTTTAGGGTCTCTATAAGGTACTTACCCGGTAACCCTACCGTACTGACCCGCTCCTCCACTTTGCTTCTTATGTAAATAATCGAACTCAGCCCGCTGAGTTATAGTCTCCCTAAAATTGACACGGGGTTTGCCGACAGTCGCATCAACCTGTTCGAAATTGCCAGAAATAAGCAGAAATAAGGGATTTTGTCATGAAGCGATATATTGACAACATTTGTATAGGCTTAGGCTTAAAGTCAGGCACCTTATATTCTCTCCGCATGCGTTCAACATAGATGTCCAAATGCAATTCCCCCATACCAGAAATAATAGTCTGTCCCGTCAAGGTTAAATGGAAGAATCATCAATGTTGAATACTACAGGGTGAAATAAGAGAAAGATGATGAGAAGCAACCGAGCTCTTTAGATGATACCTGGCCACTCTCGGGATCCAGTCCCACCCGGAAAGTAGGATCCTCTTTCTGGAATCGATTCAATGCTTTCGAGAACTAACACCGGAGAAAAGATTTCAATTGCAAATTTCTCAAAGCCAGAAATTAAAGCTTACATTTTTAGTTCTTTTAGCTACAATGTTCACAGAAGTTACCTGTCCGCCAGAATCTTTTGAAACCGGTTGAACAGCTAAAGACATAACAGGTTCAGGAACACTCATCGATGTCATTGTGTACTTGACTGATCCATCCGTAAATGTATCACCTGATAATATAACGAGGTTAGGAATTGACCCCACAAGAAACACTATACTGGATTTCCATCGCCCAAGTATGTCCCACACCCAAAGAAGCAAATTATGTTAAGTATGAACAAGTACAGAAGAATTTTCTACTGTACCTGATGCACACTCAACACCAAACACAGCAACGATCTGTCCAGCGTGTGCCTCTTGAATATCCTGAAAATAGAATAAACTTGTAGAACAGGGCACTAGAGTTGCCACCACGGAGCTACCATAATGGAATATTAAAGAGAGAAATAAACTGCAACAAAATGTCTAACCTCCATATCATTAGAATGCATACGAACCAAGCGTGGAACCTGCACCAAGAAACATCAAATAGCCTATAAGTAAAATCAAGCATCACAGGTGCTACTTGCAAGGGTAAACAAAAAACAAAAATGAAATATGAAAAATTAATCTTAATTTCAGATATTTTGCATTTATGATTCTGTTTACAAGAAGCAGATGAAAATATGTATTCATGTCTATGATAAGAAAACTATACTTATAAAGTGTGATTTTGGTATAAAGTTATGCACGGGACTTCATGGCACTGGGAAATCTCAAAGCAATACTAAGATCCAGGACTAACCTTTATTCTCTTTCCAGTATTAACATTAATGATAAAATCACCCTTCTTAATCACACCTTCGTATACTCTTCATTAACAAAAGAACATGAGTTAGCATTCTGCTATTAGCAAATTCATGCATGACAGAAGAGCGCAAAAGACTTTAATATTTGATAAATATCCCTCCTCTAATTTAAAAGCCAGCGCCAGATGAAGATCCAGCATTTACCTTAGATATGTCAGCTGACCAAAACGTCCCTCCTCTAATTTAAAAGCCAGCGCCACAAGAGGTCCATCTGGAGACCCAGTCAAGGTTACCTGAAACTCATTCCTTTAGAACTTGTATATTCTCTCCCATAAAAAAAAATATTGCAAGTAGAGTACCCTCTCTTCGTTATTGTTCTGGTCAAGAGCATAGTTATTCACTTCAGTTGGACAAGGGAGATAACTAAGAACACCATCTAGTAGAGGTTGTACTCCCTGCAGACAAAAAAATACGGAGCACGCCAAACGTTGAAAACTTTTCAATACATACGACAGCAGGAAAAAGTTGAACGTAGGTAAAAATACAATCCTAACTTGCACATATATCATTTTAATATCCAAAGAAGCAATTACCTTGTTTTTGAATGCACTACCCATAAATACAGGAACAAACTTTTGTGCAATGGTAGCTCTGCGAATAGCCTCCTGCTCATAGATACAGCAGGCGAAAAAAAGTTACAATGACAAAACTGCAAGTGAAAGAGCAATAATATCTAAACGTGGCAATTCATGGATGCTAGAAATGAAAGTTAACACAATGAATTTAAGACAATGCCTAAGGCAAGTCGAAGAGCTAGGACCACATGATTCAACATTCCCTCAGGATTGTTAGCGTGAAATCAATTTACTAAATACCATAAATTGCCAACAATATCTATCTATTTTTTTGGGAACCATCTTCCTCTGTTTTATGCAAATAATTTGCTTTTGTGTCATCGTGATTACATGAACACACTGCTCATGAGTTAAAAAACAAACACCATAGGACAAAGAACAAAACCTCCAGCTCAGCAGCAGATACAGGCTCATCATTTAGAAATTTCTCAGCTAGTACGTCATCAACTTCAGAGACTATCTCTATTAATTCTCGCCTCTTATCCGCCACCAAATCTTCCATATCAGCAGGAATATCACCAGCCACAACATTCTCACTGCAATTTATAGACAATCAAAATGTCACAACGCATACATATGTGATATGCCACTACAACATAAGCAATTCTAAAAAAATGTATTTAACACAAACCCGCTTGTTCCATGGAAAAAATAAGCTTTGACATGCACAAGGTCAATAAGACCCTGAAAATTTTCCTCTAAACCAATCGGCACTTGCACAGCTGCACTATGATGTCGGAGCTTAGCTCTTGCCTAGTAAGTAAAAAAGAAGTCATATAACCAGTAAAGCTAACTCATTCCATAGAACAGTATAGAAGGATCATAGGTTACACACTTGGTTCAAGACTTTCCATGGATCTGCTCCCATTCTATCAAGCTTGTTAATAAACGCAACTCTTGGGACTTCGTATCTCCTCATTTGCCTGTCGACTGTAATAGACTGACTCTGTACACCACCAACACTGCATAGGACGAGGATCGCACCGTCTAGTACACGTAGAGCCCTCTCCACTTCAATGGTGAAGTCAACGTGACCAGGAGTATCAATAATATTAACCTGACATCAATCATAAACAAAATTTAAAGTGAAATTGAATAGGATTACTACCAGATTAAGTGAAATTGAATGCTTAAGATGAGATTAAGCACGCTCAATAGAATTTCCAAAACCACACGAATCTAAAAATAAAAAATCACAAAATCGCTATCTCCTCACCTTATAATCCTTCCAAGTACAGTAGGTAGCGGCGGATTGGATAGTGATACCTTTCTCTCTCTCCAAGTCCATGGAGTCCATTTTAGCGCCGACGCCGTCTCTGCCTCTGACTTCGTGGATCTCATGGATCCGACCAGTGTAGAACAGAACACGCTCGGTAAGCGTAGTCTTTCCTGAGTCTATGTGAGCTGAGATCCCGATATTGCGAAGCTTGTCCATCGATTCCTTCCACCATGGCTCCTTCTCATCTTTCGCTGCACGGGCAGCGCTTCCGGCGGAGAATTGGCGCAGCTGGAAATCTCCGGCTAAAAGCGCGGCAGTCGGAGATGACGACCGTTTGTTAGACGAGAAGAGCCTAAAGAGGAGGCTAGGCGTCGGAGATGACGGAAACCTCGCCATGGCTTTGTAGGAACAAGGGTTTTAGGGAAATGGGTTTTAGGGAAATGGGTTTGAGTGAGCTTTTTTAGAGAGACGACATAGTCAGAGAAAATGTAATTTGCAATTTTGTTTCCTAGCATTTTGCTATTTAATAAAAAATAAAAATAAAGAAAATTTATAAGTTAATTTCATTAACGGAGGCAATTAACGGAGTCAAGTAACGGAGTTACTAACGGTGTTACCATTCTGTTAAATATAATGTTTTTTATAAATGATTTACTATTTAAACTACATAAGAAAAAAGTTTTTACAAGGCCTGGCCTGACCCAATGACTAAATAGCTTTTCTAGAGAACCAAACTTGAATTTTAAAAACCCAAAGACCCTTTCAACAGTTTGCCGTCTTCTCTTTTGCGAGCAGTACAGACGAAGATAGATGAGAGAGTAAAGTCTGAAGCAGTGAAGAGTTACGCCACCGTCAATTGATGTCAAGCCAATTTTACGAACCAAACCACAATTGCATCATACTTGTTGCTGGCTTCGGTCTCTCATCTCTTAGACTTCAAATTTTGTTCCTCACTGTTGAATCAAATGATGTTTTTCATCTTCCTCAAACCTTAATGCGATTCCAGCCAAATCGAATATGATTCTGGTAAAGAAGACTCCAGCGAAGTCGACTGAAATTGTGGTAAAGACGATTCAGATCTCTACTTTTTGTGGAGAACAATTTAGTATTGAAAAAACCCCGAGCGAGTCTGAGTCTGAATTGACTCGGACTTGAACCCAATTCGTCTTGTTAAATCTCGGCGACGGATTTCTCTCCACGGAGCTGAGGCGAGGCCAATCTGTGCGATAGGTGGAGACCAAAGTCCAAACCGAGTAGGGGTGATGAGATACGAATCGGTGGTCTGAAGAATGTTTCAAGCAAAAATTTATCCTTCGTCGATTTGGTCCCTTTTCTTATATAAATCAACCCAGTTTTGTAGGTTGAATAGATTTTCCCTTCTACTTCCCAAGATTATTAGTCTTCACAGTTCAAATAGAGCAAATCAGAAGGCTTTATGAGTGGAACTAAAACAATTTTTGAGTTTTCTCTTCTAATTATACTGATCGGAGTTTTGTCCGATGGACCCTTCACCAAGTCGCCAGAGTCATCATCGAAGACGAAGACGGGTTTGATCGAGACAGAAGAGAAAACATTTAAGACAAAAAAAATAAAAAACATAAAATAATACTAACGGAAAGGCTCACACCGTTAATAAACTCCGTTAATGAAACTAACGGAAATGCTAGCGCCGTTAGTAAACTCCGTCAATTCCATTAACGGGCTTTGCTCTCAAAGTTTCGGGTATTTAGTCAGGTTTTGAAATTCGGTTATTTGTTTTGGGTATTAAGCAAAGTTGAAGGGTTATAGTAGCAATTTTCAAGATTTTTTTATTGGATTTTCTTCCGTCAATTTCAACCCCTTTAGAAAACGCTTGAACTTGGCCAGAAATAAAAGAAGCTTAAATCGAATTGTTTTTTTTGTATTCGTATAGCTGCTGTTCGCTTATGCTACAAAGTAACAAAAGTACAATAACGATTAATTATTGAACAAAATATACCAAATAAATATTTTGTTTAATAATTAATCGTTAACTGATCTTTTTACTAAAAACAATAACGAAATTTTTTAAAAATACACTGAACAAAATAGCGAAAATAATTAACTGATCTTTTTATTGAATAATGATGGAATTTTTTGTCCCCAAAAATAATTATCACGCCCGGACTCGAACCCACAATCGTTTGATTAGAAGTCAAACGCCTTATCCATTAGGCCACGGGCGCTTTTTGTTTAAGTTTGCGTTCTTAAATTTAGAATAATAAAATAGCGAAATCGCACAAAATTACAAATTAAAGATCACAGGAGCACGAAATATTATACCAATTAGTCATAGTGCATAATCACAACGTTAGCTCAGAGACCGATTTTTCTTCCTAATCCAAAGAGATTCAATGACCTCATAAATTAAGTTCTGTAAAATGTAAAAACAGTAATGAACTAGTTCTTATAACAAACTTGAATCTGTAAAACCTAAGGGCAACAGAATCAGCTGGTACGAAAACTTCTCTGCACATAACAAAACAGCTTAGAGCATAAGCAGCAGAGATAATAAGAAATGTTTCCTATAGAGGGACCATCTCGAGATCGTTGTGTTGGCTTTTGGCAGATGATGGAGATGAAGACGACGATGAAGAAGATGAAGCTTCTTTTTTCTCCTCGGTGTTCATCGCTTGAACTGGAGGAGGATCCATAGTCGTTGATGATGAACCATCTGCCTCAGAAAGATGATTCTTCATCTCCCTGTGTTCTTGACACAAGGCACACCAATGCAAGCAACAGTGAACCATGCAATGATCACAAGGCGCATTCTGCAAGAAAATTACAATGATCAATCAGAGATCATATCTAAAATATGAGAATGATCTGATGTGGGATTCTGTTTACCTTGAGATGATATTTCTTCTGGAGTTCTTGGCGGAACAAGCCTGAATAGATTCCACACATCCACCAAGCAAAGAAGAGGCCTTCGCATATCACGACTGTTGTTTGAGGATCAATGTAGCCACTGAAGAGTGCGGTTACTGCTGCAAGTGCCATACCTCCTTCAACACATATTGCATGGCATACACATGGTTGGGTCCAAGGAATCTCATCCCTCACAGCTTCAATGTTACGCCCAAACAGTACACACGGGCAAAAGAGACCAGTCCTGCCTGCAAAATCGGATCAAAATAACCTCTTAGGTAAGCATCATCTTCCAATAAGGAAGGAAGTCAGAAGCATTTTAAACTACAATGGAATAAGAAAGGCTAAGAAATTTCGCCAAAAGTAATACAGCACTCATGCACATGAACAAGTGATTAAGGATCACATCCTTGGAGAGTTGAGGAAATCTTACAGCTCTCTGGATCTTCAGCACAACCAAATATGCCGGTGGTCCAGTTTTCATCAGAAGGAGGTTCATAGCTTTCAGGTAGAACTTGCATACATTCATGGCACTTGCGAACATTCAACTGTAAACAATTTCAAAAAAGAAAAGCAGTAGAGTGATTGTAATACATGACTAGTATTCAGCTCAGTTGTATAAAATGTCACACTACTATTAGTCCCATAATAAGAGGAAAAAAATAATCTCCTAACAAGGATAGTGTCGATTTTCTCACTTCCCTATCACATTCTCAAAAAGAAGCTTCAATGGAAAGTCACTAGACTCTAGCAGTGTTGTAACCAAAACTCCAAAACAAAGAAGTGCCGAAAAGAAATCATAATATGCTCATGAGTCAAATAATACAAATCTTATCACATCAGAAGGATCTAATGCACGACAAGAAGGATCTAATGAAACCTCCTGCTTGAACGGTAGTAGAAATCCAAGATTGATCAGAGAAGTCAAATCATCAGAGAATAGTTACACTCATCCTCAATCAACCACAACCACGATTCCATCTCCTTCACCTCAACGAGAGGTCTAGATCGACACAAACAACAATCGGAATCAACAGGAACTCAAATTATGAAAACCATAAAAATCGAAAACCATCCCGATTAGGATACAGATCTGAAGGAATAATTGAAGGTACGAGATCGGAGTTCTCTAGGAAGGTGCGCCAGAGAAATGCAGAGAGAGAATCTACCTGAGGGACATCTATGGGCTGATTGAGTTCCCCGGGCGTGATATCTTCGACAGGAGCCTGCTCTTTCCTCAATTTCACGTAACGCGAAGCGGCGTTTCCCTCCGCCATCGAAACCGGTCAAGAGTGGAAGCGAAGAGAGGTATGATAGTCTCTGAAGATTTGACAAATGCAAATCTAATTGCAGAGAAGAGAATCGTCCCACGCGAAGACTGGAATTTCTCTAACAACGCTTTGTTTCGAAACGCGTGAGTCCGTCGTGGCTTGTCTAATCCACGTGAGAAAAGTCTTTGGTGAAAGAAAAAATATTAAAATCGTAAAAAATGGATACGTCGTCGTTTTAACCACTTAAGGCGGTGAAGACTCTATCGATGACTAATGAAAAGTAATTAAGTTTCAATCTTCTTCATGGAAGTGGATAACAACAAACTAGTCGATCAATATCCAAATGATACAAATCTTTTATGGTAAAAAATCTTTAAGGTGTAAAAATCAGATGTCACTTGCACAGAACTAAACAAGATATTCATGAAAATTCGTCAGGAACTATCAAGACATCCAGTGCTTCGGAGCCATCAATTCACGATCTGCACCAGAACCTTGAGATGCGATTTTTTGAATCCGAGAAGAGAATTCCTCTGCCTGTTCAATGTTCAAGTTAAAAAAATTGTAGTTATTGAAACAATGTGTATATGACAATTAAATAACTTTACAAAAACTTACTTTCTCATCAATCCACATTAAGGAACTGAGTTGATTGTTCAAGATCCTGACAACTACATCCAGTGGACTCATCCCATCAATTGCTTCAAGTTCTCCACCCTATTTCACAAAAAAAAAGAGAGGCTTTATGATGTACGTCCACAGAACAAGAAATAGTTCAAAAGTATATGATAAGTTATCGCGTACCTGGTTTGCATTTACGGATTGTATTATCGATCTGATTTGTTCAGTCATATGCTCCAATTCTCTTTCTACAAGCTCAGACTGTTCGTACCTGAAATGAAAACCAAGTATTTTGTAAAGCATAGATCAGGCTAGGATGGGAGGTACGTTTGATGAATAATGAAAGAAAAACCATAGACACGGGAATGAATGTGATGTGATCTTCATAAAAATTAGAATAATATGATTGCAGAAAGGTGATGGTGGTGGAAAGACTTGAGAGTTCTCACATTGCATCTCTTGTTGATGCTGCTTCATCGTCAAGTAGTGATTTCCGCTCATCATTATATATACGCTCAGCCTCTTCCTCCATGCTTTGCAAAGCCTTGTCAACCTTAAGCAGAAGTAGAGAATTCGGATGTAACACAGTCAGGCAGATTGAAATAAAGCACAAATGATTTCACCCCGCATGTTTGACACCTCATTTACAGATTCACAAAAGAAGATAATAGTTTTACTGCATACCTCTTGTTGATGAGTCTCGATTAATTCCAGCTGCCGTTCCAAGCTAGATTGCGTTTCAACCACTTTTGCAACTTCAATCTGTTTGTTGAGCAAGGTAACAAAAAAGGATGAGCTAACTATACAGTAGAGGCCTACGTGAGTTTAGCATACAAAATCAGATGTATGGTCACAACAATGTCTTTGAAGATTCAAAAAGAAAAAAGATTCTAAGAGAGACTCCATGATAGAACAAAGTAATTTCACCTCAAGCCTCAAAAGAACATCACGGTTCTGCAAGATTCGCTTATCCCAGTCTGCTATTGCATTTGCCTGTTTCCGGAATCTCCCTGTACGCTCTTGTAGCTCAGTATTCCACTCCTTGATAATCTTCAAACGCCAAAGAAAAACATTTGAATATTATATAAATATAACATGGCAAAAAAAAAGGATAAATGCAGAAGAGGCTAAATATCTACCTCCTCAACAGTTTTGCCAGTTATTTCAGATGGCAACTTAGGAGAACCAGCCACTGGAGCTGCAACAGATGTGTTTGTCCTATTACAAACAAGAAACACATAACAAGGAAACATCAGCTACAAAAAAATAAAGGTGAAAGTAGTAGCATGTATAGGTCATAATGCGTTGGTCAAGACATGAGAAGAGCAGAGACATAAATGGTCTGAAGTGAAATACGGTAAAACAACCTGAGACCAGGAAACAAAAAAGAAAGTATATAAATTTCTTAGGAAAACAAATAAAAAGAGCATACCCACTACTCGAAGCCACAACAAGAGATGTCTGTGTTGTAGTAGCAGAACTGGTAACAGGAGTAGCCGTAGAAGTAGAAGATGGAAGACCTGAACAACAATACGTCTTTCAGAGAAAAGCATAGCTTGTGATCCGTAAAACAAATCCCTAAGGCAGGTACATATGCAGAGGGTAAACCTTAGCATAATAACGAGGATATAGATTAAGGTAGAGCAAGTACATCTATCAGTTCTCTAATCCTAATCAATAACTTCCAAAATTCTCTTAATTTTTTATTCCTATTCCTTGAAGCAAATGGGATAGGCAAAATCACGAACAAATCCTGAGACAAAGATAAACAACTTACTGAATGAGAGCGTAGCACTAGTAGTTTGTGGTTGTGAAGATGATGCAGGTGTTGATGTCTGGGGTACAGCAAAACCAGTGAAAGAGCTAGTAGTTCCAGCGGCAGAAGTCGAGCTAGCAAAAGCAAATCCTGTAGCAGGAGAAGTAGCCGGAGTACTGCTGGTTGCAGATGAACTCACACCAAAAGAAGGGAAAGTCGTTGTTGAAGCTGCAGCTGAAGAAGACGGTGCACTAATGGCAGCGGGAGTCGAAGAAGAAGTAGTGGTGGTGGTTGCAATAGAAAACACTGCTGGGGATTTGCTGGATGCAGGGGCTGAGCTTGCGGTTGAAAGATTAAACCCCATAGAAGATTGAAAACCTGAACTTGCGGATGTACCAAATGAGAAGGAAGAAGATGATGAAGCCGTTTGTGAAGTAGCAGAAGCAGTGATGGTTGGGGTTGAACTTCCTGTGCTTTTCAAGAAAGAGAATCCGGTAGAAGCCGAGGCAGACGTTGGATTGGTTGTAGTAGAGGAGGTAATGGTGGATACTCCAAACGGGGATGGCGAAGAAGCTGCTGCGCCAGACGAAGACGACGCAAAGAGAGACGGTGCTGAACCGGCTGACGAAGACGACCCGAAGATGGACGGTGACGAACCGGTGGCTCCAAAGATGGACGGTGAGGAGCCAGAGGCTGACGACGGCGGCGCGCCAAAGAGGGACAATGAGGAGCCAGAAGCTGATGAGGACGCGCCAAATATGGAAGGTGAGGAGCCCGTGCCTGACGAGGGCGAACCGAAAAGAGGAGCGGCTGAACCAGCGCCTGATGAGGTCCCGAAGAGAGGGGAATTCGAGCCGGCGGCAGATGAGGGCAAAGCGAATAAGGATGAGGAAGATCCGAATAGGGATGTTGAAGCACTGGCTGGCGCTCCGAAGAGAGATGAAGATGGAGTTGAGGAGGCTCCGAACGGAGATGGTGCTGAAACAGTCGCAGAAGAAGAAGTACCAGGCTGAGAGGCCGATGAAGTTACGAATCCGAAAGGAGAAGAACCAGGGGCAGCCGCAGAAGCATTGGTAGATGATCCAAATAGTGACGGAGCAGGACCAGATGAAGACGCAGCGGTTCCAAATCCAAATGACGGAGAGGAAGCAGCAGAGGACCCGAACCCGAAACCGGTGGATGCTGGGGTTCCAAACAATGGAGCTGCGGAGGAAGCAGGAGCCGATACGGAGGATCCGAAGCCAAATCCGGTAGCCCCGGCAGAGCTAGGGTTTGGAGATTGGTTGAAGGAGAAAGCAAGTGGGGATGCGGTAGATGAAGCAGAAGAGGAACCAGTGGCGGAGGAAGATCCGAAAGAAAATCCTCCACCGGAGTTGGATTGACCAAACGACGGAAACCCCGACATTGCGTTTTTCTCTTTATTCTCCGATTTTCCCTCTTCGCTCTCACTTGCTTCGCTCTTCTTCGCCGGCGTTTCAAAAATTAAGGGGTTTTGCAGAAATCCTCTTTTGCACAGAGAGGCTTTATTGTTAGTAAGTTGGAGCGTAGAGTCAACGCAACCGGATTATGGTCAAATGAGAGGGAACAAACAAACAAAAAAGAAAGTTAATATCAGCTGATTTCGCCAATCTCGGCCCAGCCCAATAAAATGTGATGACGTGTACAAAACGACGAATCTTCTTACTAGTTAAAAAGGTCCACGTAAGCACATGTATATGACAATGATCAATTGAGAATTTTAAGAGTTCTTAGAGCGTTTTTTAAAATTTATATAATCAAAAAAATGTTAAAAATATTAGATACGGTTCTTAATTAATAAACACAAGAACCGACTCTGATGTGCCACGTGTCTGATCCATGTTAATTTGGATGAGAAAAAAAAAAAAAC
>OVAY01000695.1:0-47824 GCA_900406395.1 Kernera saxatilis | reverse complement strand
ATAAAATTTCACGGTCCCGACATTATTAATTTATAGAGGTTTTACTGTATAGTTTAAATTGTTAACACCTGTTCAAAACATAAACAAATTTTAATTTCTATCATAGCTTTTTAAAATTAAAAAGTGTTTTGTAAAATGTTAACACGTATCCAAAACATAAAGATATATAATTTGATTATCATAGCTCTAAAGTTTGTAAACAATACTTGATAAGAACACTAATAATACACACAACCAATACTAAATCAGTAGAAATCCAATCTCAGCTTTGAACTCATAAAAATACATATTTGATTATCTATCGTATGTATATAGATCCGCATAGTGACATATTTTGGTATAAATGCATGAACCTAAACGTATAGAAACGATTCATAAGTTTGTTTCAGGATATAGATAGAGGCAACATGCACATAATCTTGGTGATCTCCCCAAGCCTAAGGCCCGTACCTAATTAAAAATAATAATTTTATTTGAAAATTGTTTCATAACACAAACAAAACTATTGTTTTAAAGTTAGGGAATTTACGTTAGTGTGAATTAAATGTTTGAATTGACACTTCCTTAGTGTATCTGCCCGGCCGCTTTGTGCCCCCAACATTCACAGCTGGATTTTACATTTTTTCAACAAAGAGAGATACAGAAAAGGACATTATTGTCATTTAACTCTATCCGACATAGGTCGGTAAATCAAAAACTTTGGTCTGACTTCTGTAGGCTTTGACTGGTCTTCTTAAGTCTCAAGTCTCAACTTATTATCAACTTCCCTTTAATTAAGTTGATGTATTGGTTTTTTCGTGTCTAATTACGTAAAAGTCAGATTGTTAAGTCACTAGCCCGGATAACTATCACATGGTTATTGGATCCCTATGCACTCTTCGTACGTTGGCTTTATTGAGGTTCCAAATAGTAACAATGCATTACAAATGCATAATGTATTTTCGAAACAAAAAAATACATTATGTATCAATCAGTTATCGTTCAATCAGTCAGCAATATATATATACATAACGTGATGGATATATACATACATGTTAATAATCAGATAATTATAACCAAAATGATTGCTATTTGATAATCCTCAATAATCGCTGATTATATAGACTATGCGATCTTTGGATTAAATCTATAGTCAGATTTTGAAGGTCTCGACATTGAAGATAGATCAGAATTCAGATAATCTTGGCCAACGACCAAGCTTTTTCGCATATCGAGTATTGACGTAATGATATATATATATATATATATATATATATATATATACCTTTTAAAAAAATATTAATGTAGTATATATTCTAATGATAATTGATGTTAAATATAGGTGACATGCATATAGTATATAGTAATTTTAGGTGAGGAAGTGATAATAATAACATAATTCCGGAAAGTTCGTAACAAACCCACGTCACTCCTCGAGCCACTCCATCCACTAGTTAAAATTTAGTCTTATCAATTAGATAGATTCTGGTTATATTTTGGGATGCTGGGTCAACTTGCATGAGAAATAGCTCTCCTAGTCTCCTTAGTATTTTGAATATGGCTTTTTTTTTTGGTCGATGAATATGACTTTTTTAAGAAACGTATTTTAATCAGCCATCAGCTGTGTCAAAAAAAAAACAAAAAAAATTAGCCATCAGCAATTTTGATATTCCCACAAGACAAATGGCAATATCTTAGCTATACCTTATTTCCTACTTGCCATTATCCTTTACTTTTATTTTTATTATAAAATTTTATGTATTCATTTCAGTAATTTGAACATATAAAACAAAAACTAAAAAAAAATACAAATTTTAAAAAGATATAGTTTGAAACCAGAAACTAAACAGCATATTATTCAAATTAAAAAAAAAAAACTAAAATCGACAATAAAATTTAAAAACAATAAAACTACTATCATTCAAAGCAAAAATTGAATAACCCGAATGAAATAATATTTGCTGCTATCACTCATGAAGATAAAATTACATATACTTAATATGGTTGATCCAAACTATTTTATCTAGAAAAACGTATTTCTTACTCGAACTTGAAAAAACAAGACTTCCAAATTACATATACTTAATATGGTTGATCCAAACTATTTTATCTAGAAAAAAAGTATTTCTTACTCGAACTTGAAAAAACAAGACTTCCAAAGTGTTTTCGATGTGCCATCTGAATTCATCATTCAACAAGTCATATATTTTGTCCCCTAGTGATGGCTGTATCATAGTAACCACAATGACTATAATAAGTTAATAACCGCACCGCTTCAAATACTTCAATTTTTTCGGACCCATTGCGTATTATCGTATCATCAATCAATTCATGAGTTTACCAAACTATAATTACGACGCCCAAACCTACAACTACGTCGTTAAATATTATATTTAATATTCAATCGTCTTGCAGAAAATGCTCACTCAAGATGACATGCTCAATGGACATATTCTAAGTACTTTCAAACTAAACTAAACATATTATCTTGGAATGTCCAAAAACGACATGAAAATATATGTGAATGCGAATTGTATTGCACCGGTCCTACAATAATAGCTGTCCTCTGTCAAATACAAAAATAAATGTGTTATAATTAAATTCGGGTTAAATTTGAATAAACCGTACGGGACATCGAACGAAATATTTGTTATACATAGAGATGGACCGGGATATAATATATCAAGATCGCCTCATTTGATGTCTTCGAGGAATTTGTCTTAGAATTTATATGTATTCTTATGAATTTGTCTAATTTTTACAGTTAGCCACATTTACATAATATAATACGATACGTATTGAATTGTAGACAAGTAAATTTTGACCAGAAAGACAATAATTTGTCTGCTAATTACTCGACACTTTGAGTCGTACGATGTGGTCCATGGTATATATTGTGTGTCTAAACGATCCCATCGTTCCTTAATTATAGTTTAACTATACGCATAATTAATAATAAAAGAGCCTTTCAACTAACAAAATAAAGCATCTTGATTTTGTAACCAGACATAAAATGTATGATATATATGATGCTATTATGGTGAGATGGAAACATATGCCTGAAATTACGCACCGTTTACAGTTTTCTAATTGCGATTATGCTTAATGATCAATGTCAATATGTCATAACGTAAGCACTTTTGTCATAACCGAAAATAATGATATATTTTTTTTGTATTTATCGCCTGCTACGTGAAAATAGATTATCTTATTTTCAGCTATCATATCCATCTTTAAAATATCCAGTGGATATCGAATAATATAACACAATAATAATATATAATCGTCAACAAATAATAATATGAACTCGAGCATAGTTAGCTTAACTAGCCAGAGAAATAATACTTGACTGTTATCAAATTTAACCTTACATAAAAAAAAAATTACAAATTTTTAACCTTACGTTTCGGTGATGATTAACGTTTCGTGGATCTGCCACAAATATTATCAATACTACAACGGTAAAAACGTTCATTACGACAAGCAAGTGAGCAAATGTGTAAAGTAAGACACAAAATAAGACACTAATCCACCTGCAACATCTCCAATCCTTTCGGCATTGTAGATTCAACACTCTAGCCTACTTTCATCTCCACTTTTCTTTTTTGTCTTAAAAGAACTTTCCATCTTTTGTTGCATCTATTGTAAAACTGTTTTTTGGTTTGAATAAATTTAACATTCATTTCAAAAAACAAAAATAAGACACAAAATGAAGTGTTTTTAAGAAGACTTTTCTCTCGCTGATCTTCAATTTCTATTGCGAAGAGTCGAATTAGAAAAAAAATTATTGGCCGAAGAGACGAGTGATAATAGTTCCAAGTTGCTGATAGTTAGTATATTATTATTGTTCAATGGCCTTTCAAGCAATTTTATGGACTTTTCGGTTTTTTAAAATACAAACCTACTTTGCCCAAAAAAAAAAAAAAAAACACAAACCTCCAAATAATAATTAGGCAGACAGCAGACTTACTGAAGAGATAGCCCTCGCTCTTCAATATATATATTTTTTTAAAATTACTAAGAGGTTTATATGGTTCTCTCCCAGACGTAACGTCGCTCTTCACGAAATACCAATGTCACTAACGTCAATTATTTTGATTAGTTTTAAGTGGCATCACTTGCTAGCTTTTGTTGTAGAAGTATTTCGACTTTTTTTTTTTGGTCAACAGAAAGTATTTTTAATTTAAAAGGCTAATATCGTATTATCGTGGAAAACAAGTGGGCCATCACAAAAATATTACTTTCCTAAAACATATGCATTTATAACTTTATATCATCACTCGACAGTGTATTGTAAACCAAGAGTTAAAAAATTTTGAATTTGCAAACTTTTTATGAATCCTTTTGAATTACCATTATTTGTTAGTAGGGGTGCCTGTCGATTTTTTTTTTTTTTTTAAGTTTATAATAACAATAACCAAGGTGTACCTCAAATCTAGTATATAATCGTTTGGGTTCGGCTTTTAATTATATCTATATGCATCTTTTTCTTTACAATTTACATTTTTGATTCAGTTAGAATTGGATCAACTCAGTTTCTCTGGATTGAACTGCTTACTTTTCTGAATTTTTCTACTGAAAAGTATTTACGCGTCAAGTATATTTTGGTTATTATAATTTAAATTATATCTAACTATATTAGCTGTACATTGTAATGCTACTTTTGATAATTATTCTGATGAATACACTTTTTATTTAATGTTTTTTTAATTAGGCAGGTGGTAATAGTTCCAACAGCCGAAAAAACAACAGTAACAAACAAAATTCATGAATATTACATAATTGAAACACGTTTATAAGTATAATGATAGGCCAAACGAGGAAGAAAATGGCTCATTAATTAAAAATCATACTCTTCACGTATAGTGTTATTTTATTTTTGGATCTTCATTAAGCTTGTACACTTCTTTTTAGTTGTTAACAAAAAGACTTCTCTTTACTTTAGCTTTAGTAATCTTGTTTGGCCAAACTCGTTTTGTTGTTGTTGAGCACATTGATTATTGTATAAAGCCAACTAAAACATCATTACTATTTTGGTGTCTACCTAAGTGTTTAATGGACCACGGTTTTTAAGATATAAACTTACATATAATTCAATCAAATAATTACAATCGCTGATAGTTCATTCAGTTACACTAAAAACTAGAAAAGAGTGGACCAACTCATGGATTCAAATGCCGACGACGAAAAAAAACATAGTGAAAAAAAAAAAGATGTTTTATTTAAGGGATTTTTTAAAAATCTGAAATTTTAATCGGTTAATTTGGTTTGGTTATATACTCACGATTTGTTTTAATTGGTTTTTTTTGGTACAGTTTCAATTTGATACGAATTAGTTTAATCAGATTGTATGTTGCTAATTAGAATAATGATCCGTTGGTGTTGTTCACGGCTCAACTATAGACTCTATGGTAATGCCATGATGAAATTTAATTTTCAATATGATTAATTCTTGTAAAATATATATATAGTGCTCGACAATGTCATAATCAGTACAATATTAAACACCTACCAACCTGAACTATATGTTATATATTTTGAGGGGCCACGTCAAAGTGTGCCGTTTATTTGTCTGATTACATATTTATGTAATTGTTTAAGTTTTTTGTGCGTGTGGTGTTTCTTGTCTAGTTTCCACTTATAAATACACAAATATCAAGTGGAACTATTTTTGAAAAACATTCTTCGAGAAGAATGTACACGGTATTTTGAGGCTTACTATCTCCAAATGACACAAGTAAACATGATTTTTGTTCTTTAACAAAAAAAACATGATTTTTGTTTTTTGATCAACGAATATAGATGTTTATCGAGATTCAATTACGATCTTCGAGAAAGTGAATTAGATGACTATTTAGATGTTTTAGGCGTTAGGCAAATTTTTATCGTGACGAATTATATTTTTGAATAGAATTAGGCAAAAACAGAAATTAATGTAATCAACAGCTTAGGTGGTGTGTGTAGGCAACTGTGCGTAGGCGATCTATTATCATATTACAATTGTTTATCATAGAGTTTCTGATATTTAAGCAACTACAAATATAGCTGACGATTAATATTTCGGCTTGTCAGTTTTTAAATCGAAAGGTCTCACTTTAATTCGTGTGATTATAGTAAGGATGCCTCACATTATGGCCCGTATGTATACATACATATCATCATGTATTGCATGACTAAACTACCCTTAAGAGGAATACGATAGACATGACCTTTAGGAATTTGTTTTTTTCCTCTACATGGATTCCTTCGTTTCGTTTTAGTCTGTAACGTTTTTTTTGAATTAAAGAAGATAATGTTTCATTTGAACATTGCCTTTTTTATAGTAAGGTGTTTTTTTCTAAACTCCTTATTTTGCATGGTAAGTTAAAAAATATTTTAAAACTGATTAAACTAAAAATAAAAAGGGATTTAATTCGATACATTTTGTCTTTCTATTAATGTTTTAAATCTAATATAAAACTAAAACTTATTATGGAAAGATGAAATACATTTTTTACCACTCTAGCAAAATTAGAGCTTTTTACTTTTAGGCGATTTAAAATATACTATTTGGTACATGTATTCAGTTATTTACATATAGATAATTGTAGGCAAAAGAAGTAGATAATTGTATGGATGGGAATTGAGAGAGCAAATGATTACTTTGGAGATGGTGCAATGCATAGAGTGATGATGTGGAGTGAATATGTGTGAGTTTATGGGCAAAGGAAAACGAAAAGAGAGAGAGAGAGAAACCATAATGAGTTAACGCAGACATAGCCGCCATTTCCACTTCTCACTCCCACTTACAACTTCTCCTTTTGGGCAAGTTTTCCACATCAATGCTCGTCTTAATCACCATTACTCTACTCATCATTAATACATTGAAGCCCACTATTTTTAAATACTTCGTGGAGGAAAGAAAAAGCGACATTAAATGTCTCTAATTATGAGAGATTTAATTTCATAAGTATTTATAGTGAATCTAATTATGAACGAAATATTTTTACATTAACTGTAATTACTCAAATGAAATTTAATTGTGACCAGTAAAAATGTAATTTTAGTACATTTGTGAATGACGATAAACCAAAAAGCGTGATATAATCTACATGATCGTATATATTATCAGTTTTAGTTTTCTTAACATCCTAGATAGCAAATCAGTGGCTATACAAAAAATGAGAATCCACAAACACAATAAAAATAAAAAGTGTGAACTCATAGACAAAGAAAAACCAACAATACAATCTGGTCAATATAGTTAACCTTCTGTTTCGACCAAATTGCATTTTTTTATACCGTCTTACTAAAACCATGTGTGTTTGTAGCTTTATAATTATTTGGGGTGCTTTTTTTCAGTAATCATTGTCTTAATATATTTAACAATTTAAATTCAATAATTTTTTTAGTTGATGTACTAGTTTTTTATAAGAAATTCGCTGGTTAATTGTTTAGTAGTTCCCTTAATCCACAAAATAAACAAGGAAGCCCTTCAATGATCAGTTAAAATCTGGTTGGATTCTACGTTACCATTTAGAACAAACTAGTACTCCTAGTACTAATATTTATATTTACTGAAAAGGAGAAAAACAAAATGGGTACTGTAGAGACTATAAATAGGATCGAGAAGAAGAGCTTTAAACCTCTTTCAATCATGAACTACTCGCCTTCTCCAACTTTTAAAACTCATCATAAATAAAAAAGCAGCCGAAAAAAACAAACTATAAAAAAAAAAAGTCTTTTTTTCTCTTTCCTTTTAAAACCAAATCCTATAAACTCATAGCTTCTCTGTTATTTACTTATACCTCACGTTATATATATAGCTTCTATAAATGCTTCTCTTTCCTCTCGAATTATCTTCCCTTACTTCTCTCATTACACTCACCTTCCTCTCTATATAAACCCTATCTACTTCACTCTTCTTCTAATTCTAACTCTAACTCTCTCTCTCTCTCTCTCTCTTTCTCTCTGCTCTGTTTCTCTCTCTCTCTCTCTCTAAAACAAATATGACGGTGGTGAGGGAATACGACCCTAGCCGAGACTTAGCCGGTGTGGAGGATGTGGAGCGACGGTGTGAGGTCGGACCAAGCGGCAAGCTTTCTCTCTTCACCGACCTTTTGGGTGACCCGATTTGTAGGATCCGACATTCACCTTCTTTTCTTATGTTGGTAAATTACAAATTCCTAATCTTTTTTTTTTTCTTTTAAGTGTGTGTCTTCTTCTTCCTTCTCTCTAAAAAAATCCAATTTTTATCTCTGTTTTCTGAAACTAAAGGAGAAAACAGACGATACCAAACTTTGGTTAATCCGGAAAACCATTTCCATAGTTAGATAAAACTTAATTAAAGTTCGTATTTTGGTTTTTTTCATTTCTGCTTTTCTCCGACTCTTGATAAGATCAAAAGGCTCATAATTTCTATTTTTGAACCATATGTCGAGTAACTAACCATAAAGTTAGAAACTTTTCCAATTATTTAAAACGTAAAAAGCCAAATTTAATAACGGAAAAGTTTAATATCGTTGTAACAGGTGGCTGAGATGGGTACGGAGAAGAAGGAGATAGTGGGCATGATTAGAGGTTGCATCAAGACCGTTACATGTGGCAAAAAACTCGATTTAAATCATAAATCACAAAACGACGCCGTCAAGCCTCTTTACACTAAACTCGCCTACGTTTTGGGCCTCCGTGTCTCTCCTTCTCACAGGTACCGTTCCGTTATTCCCACTAATCACGCAATTAAAAAAAATGTTTTGATTAAGAGGGTATTTAAACTAAACTAAATTAATTTACTTATTTTTTGCAGGAGGCAAGGGATAGGGATTAAGCTCGTGAAGATGATAGAAGAATGGTTTAGGCAAAACGGCGCCGAATATTCGTATATAGCAACGGAAAACGATAATCAAGCTTCCGTTAATCTTTTCACCGGAAAATGCGGTTACTCCAAGTTTCGTACACCGTCAATTTTGGTCAACCCGGTTTACGCACACCGAGTCAACGTCTCGTCGCGAGTCACCATCATCAAATTGGACCCGGTCGATGCGGAATCGCTGTACCGACTCCGGTTCAGCACGATTGAGTTTTTTCCACGAGATATCGACTCGGTGCTAAATAACAAACTCTCCCTCGGGACTTTCGTCGCGGTGCCACGTGGCAGTTGTTACGGATCCGGGTCTGGATCATGGCCCGGTTCGGCTAAATTCCTGGAATACCCGCCCGAGTCATGGGCCGTGTTGAGTGTGTGGAACTGCAAGGACTCGTTTCGGTTAGAGGTACGTGGCGCGTCGAGTTTGAGGCGCGTGGTGGCTAAAACGACGCGCATGGTTGATAAAACATTGCCGTTTTTGAAACTCCCTTCGATTCCATCGGTTTTTAAACCGTTTGGGCTTCATTTCATGTACGGAATCGGAGGGGAAGGCCCACGTGCGGCGAAGATGGTGAAGTCGTTGTGTGCTCACGCGCATAACCTAGCGAAGGAAGGTGGTTGCGGCGTTGTGGCGGCGGAAGTCGGTGGAGAAGAGCCGTTGCGGCGAGGGATACCACATTGGAAAGTGCTATCGTGCGATGAAGATCTTTGGTGTATTAAAAGGCTTGGAGAAGACTATAGTGATGGTGCTCTTGGTGATTGGACTAAATCACCACCTGGCATTTCGATTTTTGTGGATCCTAGAGAATTTTAAAGCTTTTTTTTTTTAACTCTTCGGTAATATAGAATCTTATTAACACTTTCATGTCAAATTAAGGATTTTTTTTTTTAAAGATCTTGATGGGTCTTTTAGTTCTAGAATTAGTCTCTCTTTTTTCCTAGGTAATCTTGTTTTTTGTTTTGTTTTTTTTTTTGTTGTGTGGGTGTTAAATTAGTGGTAAGAGGCAATATCTCCTACTTTTGGGTTTGTGTCTTCTTGTCTTGTAAATGGATCTAGCTTTTTCAGATACTTTTTCTCTGGCCAAATTAAAATGCCGACCTGATTTTTTTTTTTTTTACATAGAGAAATTTCATGAACGCATTAATAATGATGTAATTATGTTCTGTAAGACAGATTATCTTGCAGACAAAATAGCAATTAATTATGACAACAGGCAGGAGAAGATGTATGTACAGAATGAATTGCCAATAATAATACCTCCATTGTATGTAACAGTACGTAACGCTACTGTGGATCATAACCCATTAATTAATGTTTTATATTGAGTTTTAAATTCCACGTTTTGAGAAATAATAATTTGGAACACAATTCTTTAAGCCACCTAATTTCCCGGAATTTTACAATCCTATTGTTTTTGTAAATTACTAGTAGAAAATCCCATTCAAACTAGAGAAAGACGTACATTTTCGTAATAGTAAATAAAATATAATATGATGCGTATTAGTTTAATTGTTCTTTTTTTAGGTGGGATTTTGGTTCTTAGTACTTTGCTAATTCGAGATTGATCATTGATGGATACTGGTGAATAAAAACACCTTTTGATATCACCAGTCTTACGTGTAAATGACATGAATATCAATGTCATGGACCACACTTTTTCTCCATTTTATGGTCCCAAAGATGTTAAACTGATAGATTTATATGTCTCTTTTGTTGGTTTGCAGTAGCATGATTGAAACCTTTGAATCGGGTTTGAGAACGTGTCTTTGTCCAAAAGAGGTATTGTCGAGTCGTGAGCACCGATAGAGTCAGGGAAAGTTTATACTAATAAGGTCTTGTTCATCGCATAATAAGACATGTGGAGATAACTTCGAGGAGTACCACTTTGTGCTTGTGGATTATATTCAGTTATAAAGATTGGCATATACGTGCGTATGTTGACCGGAGCTTTGGTTTTTAGCTGTTGTGAGTTTATTACATTTAGCTGTTGTGAGTTTATTAGATTTAGCTGTTGTGAGTTTATTACATTTAATTAGCATTTCTTGGCAATAAATGTAAGGATGTTTTGGTGGTTAATCGGATCCGATTTGACCCGGTTCTAATAGGACTTGTAGCCATGCAGATTAGTTATGTTTTTTTTTCGTGTGTAGTCTCAGTGATTCATAGTTTTGGGATTTTGCGAATCAATATGTGGTTCACTGACAAATACAAAGAAAATTACAGGTTTGATGGATTTTAAATCGGCTCGCTTATGACGGATTTATTCTAGTCTAGTGCTATGTTTGATGAGAAGTGATTTAATTATTTTGGATATACTATTAAAGCTTGATCTTCGATTTAAATTTTGAAAACTATAGACCATTTTTTTTATAGATTTTGTAGCTAGTAAAGAAAAAATCAAATAAAAACTAATGGAAGTTAGGTTATAGTTCACGGGGTTCTCAAGTAGACGATCATGTGAATCTTAACGCTTAAGTATCTTAAAGCAAATACATATCGATAAGCACGATCCACTAGCAAAATGAAAATTTAATGCAACAATTTGAGGATTATACTCCTTTTTCTGAATTAAATTAAGGAATCCATATATTATATAACCGTGACGTGAGGCCACAAAAGCACTAGGATATAAACGTGTAGACGAGAGAAAAGTTTCCGACTACTTTTACAGTTTTTATTTTCATGTATTAAAGTAGTTTACAGGTGTAACTGAAGAAGGATTCTTAGATCATGTGTTATTCAACTGATGATTAATCTATGCTGAAATACGATTGATTAATTAAAATTCAAAGCAAAATCTACCTATAAGCTAATATTCTTCGTTACGTGATAGATATTTTAACATTCAAATCTAACATTATTTGAAACAAATTAGATTTCAAAATAATTTTAATTGAATTTTATCAAATTGTGGTTACATGAAACCAAATTCGATGGTGTAATGAAATTTTGAAAACCAGATAATTAAAAATCATACAATTTTTTCAAAACTATGTTTCAAAACTTAAAAAAATCTTTTGAATTTAGAGAAAAGTGGGCGACCTTGTTCAATACCCAAACATCTCATTCTCATCTATCCCCCACAAAAATATGGCCGTGATATTTATTCGAAGGGAATATTCAATATGCGAGTGCGTCCATAAGGAAAATTTGATGTAACATTAGTGAAGGAAAACGACGAAGAAGATTTTCAGTATAATGGCGGTAGCGAAGTATCATTTTTGTCGGTCTAATTTCTTTACCTCAAGTGCAATATATATAAACGAAAAAACTGTCGGAGAAATATACATAATATAATATAGGGGATATGTAACTCATTTCAATGTTAAAAAGTAAGCTTAAAACATGGTTGCTTGGACGAAACTAATTAAATTCTCTTCTCACTTTAACTAAAAGACGGTTTAAAAGTGTGCTGCTTTTGTCATATATATAAAAAATTTACGGAGCTTTTAGTAAGATATGTCTCACCAACGAAAAGAAATTATTATTTTTTTGAGAAATTTTAAAGTTAAAAGTACAATGTTATTTAGATGTCTTACACATATTAATAAATATTATTAAGACATCTAATGCTTTCAATTACTACAATATCAACAATGAAACTCTTATTATATATATTTTTTTTTGACAACTGAAACTCTTATTATATATAAACACCAAAAAATGAAATAATGACTTGGGCCGTAGTCAGTTCTATTGCAAGTCTCAAGACTGTGACTGTCCATAACGCAAGTCCAAAACAAAGAGAAACGTCAACAATTTTTCAGAACCATTTCTTATTAGGAAGACTTGCAAAAATTAAGTTGTTTTGGGTTTTTAATTTGTTAAAGTAACATGTTTGTACTATCTCTAAACAATTTTGTTAAAGTAACATGTTATGAGATTTTTCTGTAAGTTTTCAAAAAAGTTTGTAATTTTTTAATTTACCAAAACGTGATGATTAGAGGTCTTGCAAAGCATTTATGGACAAGATTTTATTGAAAACCTATTCTGTTAATTGAATAATCATAATATATTATTTGAAACTTAAAAACAATAAAAAGACTATCTTTATTATCATTTCAAGAACCATTTTTTTTGTTTTTAACACTTCCATTTTAAAGTGACAACAAAGCAAAAAAAAAACCAACCTAAACATCATACCTATTAAGAAAGAACACCACAAAAGACAACAAAATGGTAACATCTGAGAAATTGGATCTGACAAAGAGAAAAAAAGAGTTAGTCATCGGATGAACATTTTAGCAACCTAATAAAAAGATGAAATCTTTTCTTCTTCTTGCTTTCTCCTCTCTAATGCTTCTTGCTTGTGGAAGAAGAAGACTTGGAGTCATCATTAACAGAACCAGGACTCGAAGTCCCTGAGCTACTCATCATCTCTCCACTTCTCTCTTTACCAGACCAAAGCTTCGAGAACACTCTAGAAACTCCCAATCCTCCTCCTTTCATCAACTTCCCTTTATTGTTATTGTTCTGATCTTGTTGATTCTTTGCGAGTCTTAGATTTGCTAATTCGCCTCTCAACGCCTTAATGTCTTCCGTGTCCCAACACTCTGTGTCATCTTCCGTATTTGTCGATCTTGAAGCAGGAATAACCTCCGGCGTGCTGTTTCCGGTCGACGATGAACCGTTGTTGTTGGCTCTTACCTGTTCAAAGAAGAGCACTTGCACCACCACTCGCATCGGTAAACGCTCGTTTTGAACAGCGTGCGCGCAAGCTTCCACCGATAGCTTCCTACAGTCCATTAGCCTGCAGATTCTCTTCTTCTCGCTCTTGTTGATCTCTGGATGTTCCTGATGAGACGAAAATCAAAATCTTGATTACTCACTTGATCAAAAACCGTATCAAACTGAAACGAAAAATGTAAAGCCAAAACGGACCAAGAAACAGGATTAGGCAGGCATTGGTAATAAGATCTCTGTATGACACTTTTTTGTTTATTTTACCTTGAGAAACATGTCGATCGCGCGGTAAACTCCGTCGTGAGACTGTCTGGGAAAGCTCGAGACCATTTCCGCGAGTGAGAGGAATTTGTGAAGAGGCAAATTATCGGAATCCCTCGACTTCTCAGCTAAATAACCATCGACGAGTTTCGCAACGGATGCTTTCGCGGCTACATCATCCTCTTCCGACCGGATTCTCAGGTCCCGGGATTTCAAGAAAACCTCAACTAAGCTCTGCATCAAATCAACATCATATAGCATAACATCACTCAGATGAGCTTCATCTAATCGCTCGCCGACTCTGTTCTTTAGCCCTGTTTCTTCATCACACCCGAGAAAGATCGAAGCTCGCAATAACTTAATCAAGAAACTCGAGGAAACGCTGCGTCTCTCATCAGGAATCAGCTCAACGATCGAATCAACCAGAGCTCTGTATTTCGCAAAGTCAGTGACCTGTACCGAACTGCTTTTGCTGAATCCTGGGATCCTTCTGACCGCATACGCGTGCAATGCTTCTCCGATAACATCAGCTGAAACTTTCCCTCTTGCTTCGATTGTAGCGATTGCTCGTTTATACAAATCGATATGAAGATCACAAAGATCCTCAACCCACCAATCTCTAGGAACCGCCTGAGGTTTCCTCAATCCGTTGTCGAGATTCTTCTTCTTGCTGTAAGTATAAGACCATTCGACTTTCGAAGTATCGATCGATGCTCTAGAGGCGATTGAGTCGAGACAACGACCGGTTAGCTTCAGTTCTTCAGCGTATGGAGACAGAGCTCTCGTGGTCTGAAGCACGATGATGGAATCTTTCCAGCTTTGGAGTATGCTAGAGTTCAAGAACACTTCAATCTTGTAAACAAGATTTCCCTTTTCGACGGTTTCGTACATTTCGAGAAACTCAGCTGCGCAGCGAGCAGCGACTACGTTGTAAGCGTTCAGAGTAACCGTCATTCCGTAACAGAATTTAGCACAGATCTCAAATGAAGCAGGACCACCAGGAATCTCTGCTATTTCAATCTCATCTTCATGGTTTTGAATCTGATTAATATCTTCATTTGATGATGTTGTTGTTGTTGTGATTAGTTTCTGCAAGCGTGCGCTTTTCGACAACAATGGAAACTGACAAAAAAACAAAAAAAATCAAAACATAAAACAGAGTATTAGATTGAATCTTTCTGTATAAGACAAGAGATTGCTAATCTTCAGTGTTTACCTTGTGGAGATAGAATTTGACATCGCCAATAATTACGACAACATCTGTTGCTAACTCACTTGATACATACCTTAAAGAACAGAAATTAACAAAGTAAATTGTCAGAATAAAAAAACCAGAAAGTGGGAAATGATCTAAAGCAAATCCATTTTCTTGACATTTTCAGATCTATAAGCTGATTTTCAGACAAAACCAACATTGTTGTAAACAAAGGACAAAATAAAAGGTAAAGATGAGGATTTTGAAACACAAACCTAACATTGTCTCCTTCAGATTGAAACGAATCGGGTTTGGATCCAAGTTTCATGAACTTCATGATGAAGAATCTCAGAAAACACGACTCAAACTAAGTTTTCACTCTCCCAAAATGTTTCCTGAGTTAGAAACAGTGAAGCAAAGACTCTGGAAGAAAAAGGGTTTCACATACACTTAAAAAAGAAACATTGTTAATGGAGTCTCACATCTCAAAGAGAACATTGAAAAAAGGAAAAAAAATATATTGGTATAAAAGAGAAAACTTAGAGATGCACAAAACACCCACTCAAAGCTCGAATTTACTGACACACACACAGAGATAAACTTTTTTTTTTTTGTTTAATCAAATTCTTTCTTTCTCTCTTTTCTAAGTGCTTCACACATTCACAAACACAGAAACATGTGAAACCCTTTTTATCTCTCTTTTTTTATATTAGTCGTCCACTGTGTGAAAATTTGTTATTCTATAAACGAATCCAAAGCTTGAATCTTTGTGGGTTTAAGGACGATGGCAAAAGCGTCGTCGTTTAGTAGTAAACCTGCAAGAATCAAGAAAAAGCGGAGAAAAAATTGAAGATTGCCACTTATTCAATAGACAAGATGAATCAAATCTTTTTGGATGTTTGCTAAAAAGAATCTAACAAAAACATTAGTGGCAGAGATCGTTTATCTCGGTACAAGAGGACTGCAACAAAATAAAAATTACAATAGTTCTATTTAAATCAGGAATCGATTCAGATCCTCAACTGCAAGACTTCGATAGGAGAGACACCAAATGTAATTTAGATATAAACACACACAAAAAAAGAGGAATTTATAGCAAAATTGTGCCCACAAATTTGAAAAATTGGATTCATCACTAATGTTAGGAATTCTATAAAAACAGTTGAAAGAAAAATGAAAATCCTAATACCTTTCTTTCTTTTCTTCCTTCAGAAGCTTAACTTCAGTTTTTTGAAGCTCTCCTAATCATGAGCCACCACAGCAAAATCTAATTGCTATATAACCGTGAAAAAAATGATCTTCTCTCTCCTCTCACACTTTCTCTCTCTATAAAGAGCCCCACAAATCAGATAACATCAAAAGTATGAGCTGTTCTTCATCTTTAAACCCATGAACACAAAATGCGCTACAAACCAAAAAACCAATCAGAAGCCTCTCTTCGAATTAAGCACGACCCTGATCAGGTTGATGATAAAAGATTCTACTTTTTTTTCTTTCTCTTAAGCGATCAAACAGTGACCTTTCGTTATAAAAATGGATGCTTTCCTCTTTCTTTAATTTTGGAAATTGAGAACAAATGGAGAAAGGAGCCAAAAAACTGAAAGAGAGAAAGAAGAAGAGGCGAGAGAGAAGGTGTGTAAAGCTTTTTTCTGTAGAAATGCACGCGAAATCTGACAAAGCACTTACTTGTGTGCCCCCTTCTCTTCAGACAAACTTACCTTCTTTTCAGGATATGTTTTCTTCTTTCCTTTTCATTATCTCTCTCTCTCTTCTTTTTCTCTCCACTTCTTTTTTTTATTTCTAATTAATCTCTACTTTTTTTTTCGTCAATCACATTAATTTCAAAATATTTTAATTTTAAAAGAAATGCTTATTTAGCATTCACTGTACCAAAAAAAGAAGAAGAAAAAGAAGCATAAGAAATCTTTCCTATCGAACTCTAGTCACTGATGACTTGATAGATTTTAAATAACTAAACAATGGTAAGATAAAACAGTAATTTTTTCCAACAAAACAAAAAATGGTAAGCTAGCAAAATATTAAAAAAAAATCTGAAAAATACTGCTTTTCATATTGCTAGTTCATATCGTTTTTGTAATTGGTTACATTAAAACAAGTACACCCCTTATATTAATAAGTAAAAAAGTCAAAGAGTTTCAAAACCTATTTTGACCTAAATAGTTTTTTGGGTTGTTGCAGGAAATCTTCTTGATTAGATTCACTTGAAATTTGTATTTTGTAGATCCTCGGAGATTAATATTAGATAATTAGATGATAAAGGGTGATGCATGTGGCAGCCAATAAGAATCCAATGGATGCTATGCTAGCTAAAGAAGTTAGAAGTCGATTCATTGCTGTTTCATCTTCACATGGTTTATACATCTCAAGAATCTATTCACATTATCCAATAGATTTCCCTCTTGGATTTCTCTACTGTTTTTTTTTTGGGGTCCAGATTAGCATCTACTTCTGATATTAGCAAGTAAATGTCTTCGAATTATTATTTTCTTGTTTGATCTAAAATATTAGATGGGGTGATAAACTGTCTAAATGTAACATCTACAATCATATATGAATGGATTTCAATGGATTTCAGCATGACTGAGATAGCATGCAGGTTCTTCTTCTGTGCAAAGTTGCAAACCAATTTATCAGATCTTGATATTAGGCCTAGATATAAAATGCAAGAATTTATAAATTTGGTAATTTAAAATTAAAGAGATTTTTCTTAAAAACATTCGTGTGATTATAGCAAATCACATGGCCTAAGATTGCGAAGGAAGTGGCATAAATTTTGAAATGCGCAAAATTAATAAATAAAACACCATCAGGAACAAAAGCTAATGATGAATCTCTTTAAGTATAGTTTTCACTTTTGTGTATTTTAATTTTCTGAGCTTTTAAAAAAAAATATTAATCGATATGAAACTCACCTAATTAATTTTACGGCATGCAAATTTTTCAGTTTTTTTTTCTGTATCTTTCAACTGAAAGTATGAAACACAACTAATTTTAGGAGATGCATGTTTTTGAAAAAAAAACTTGATAGTTTTGTAACCCGAGAACACATTATTCTGATCCCAAACGAGTTTGATGTAATTTCTTATAAAGTCTAGCAATGAAATAATTAGAACCAACTAAATATTTCATCAGAATTTTCTTTCCCAAAGTATTGAACGTTCAATCGATAGGAAAGTCGAAAGCTACATGTTACCTAATTACAATATGGACGAGTTGAGTACTCGTGTGATTATGGGAACCACCAAAACGTGGTCCATGCATCTCTTTTTTAGCCAGCCTTTATCTCTTCTTTTCCCCAAATATCCTCAGATTATATTCTATTATTTCGTACTAACTCTTTATTCTTATTTTATTAATATTGTCTTGGATCAAAGTGATCATAACCATGGAATCTATGTAAATCATTTTCGATACTTGATAAATTTAAATCGTTGAATGGTCTTTCATTATTATTTTCTTAAAAACCTATATTACATTTTTGTATATGTTTCCTATATAAATAAGATTTGACCAACGCGAACGTTAGCGTAATATGAATTTTTATACTGTGTTTTATTTTTCTTTATGTTTCAATTTCTTTTGTGATATTGTAGATTTACTGTTTTTAGTATATAGTCGAGTAGGCGTTATTTAAAAAATTTAGCTGTCAAACCCCTCTTTAATTTTGTGTCTCTTTAATTTTGTGTCAATCAGTCGAATCCACGGTATTGGAGTTAAGTGGTCGAGTTCTCAAGGCTTATTGTTTAAATTGACACAAAGTTTGTAATGGAAATTACTTATTTTTCGTTCGTGGTGAAAATGACAGAAAACATGATAAACAATGAAAGTAATAGGATTTTGGAGTGCATGCAAAAAAAGGAAAAGTTATATAAATTTAAAATCTGACGGTCCTGTATTTAAAGATTTTCCTTTTGCCAATTTCATGAATATTACTTTTGCTATTTTAAATATTTTTAAAAATTTTCTATTTATAAAATCAGTAGATTTATTTACTCATATATTTTCCTGACGTGGATACCTAAAACCGAAAATTCTCCATTTATAAACAAAAAACCAAAACAAAAAAATAAATAAAAATAAGTGCTAAACCTCTAGCCTAAAAAAAAAGGGGAATCTTCTGGCCGTGACAGAGGTTTTGCTTCTTGGCGGCAACAAGTGTGCGAAGAGCGAGTGGTATAAAAAAGGGTAATTTTCTTTTCCTCAAAATCGAGAAATTAGAAAAGTGAAATCTCCGAATTGATCTTCTTCGCGTAATTTCGCTCTCGCGAACAGCGATTGTTCTGCGATCTACATCGATCCGTCCGTCTCCGTCCTGAAATATTTTCTTTTCAGGTAAGATTTTTCCGATCCAATTTCTATGTTTTATTACAGATTCGTTGTGTTTTTTTCCGTGGATATTCAGGGTTTTAAAATTCGTACTTGAGGATGTTGAATTGCGATGAGATGTTTAGTGGGTTGCTCTTTTTTATTGCAAGTATCGTCGATATTGGTGGATTGTGATTGAAGAGAGTTATTTGGATTTGCGCACTAAGTGCTCGATGAATTGTCCAAGTCAAGTGTTCCTTTTCCTAGAACCCTTTTTTTTTGTTTTTTTTTCGAAACAAAAGACTTTGGTGTCTTGTCCTTCTTGTTCTCTAACTATTTGGATTTTTCCTCTCTCTCTTTAATCTTTTCCTCTGTATGTTTTTCGTCCTTTGAGAATCATCAAGAGATGCGTTTTTGTGGCAGTAAAGAGACTCCTTTTGAAGTTATTGTTGAATTAGTGTTATCTGATTTGTGTTTACATAGTTGCTTGTACAGTTAAGCAGTGAATTTGAATGTCCAGATTTTGAATTTTATGATTTATTTGTATGGATGAGTATATGAGAAACCAGATCCTCTTAATGTAGAGTATGATCTTGTTAGTTGAATGAAACTCTCTAGGTTTGGGAGATTTTAGTATAGTATTTGGAGTTATTGTGTCCCTGATCACATTTACTTTCGATTTATTTGCATAGAATATGACATACGTAAACGATCACGAGGTCAAGATCAACAGCATTTGCATTTGCAAGAAAGCTCAATCATTTGTGACGATGGACCCGCAACATACCGGCGATCTGTTGAAGTAATTCTCATTATGCATTTTTTTAGCTTCTTTGTTACCCATAATTTGTAATTTACCTGTTGTTAACCTAATTTGCTTTTGATTCTCAAATAGGCATTTGGAGAAGCAGAATGAGTTACTCCAGGAAGCTCATAAGACCATGTCACAAGAACTCCAAAAACTCATGGTATTATGATTAAAGAAACTTGTTTAACAAGCTTGTGATGTAATTAGCGGCTGGAGATCGTTTAACCAATGAGTTTTTCATTTTTTTCAGGTGGAAGAACAGATGATGATGCATAAACTCTATGAGCTAATGACTCATCTTAAAACTAAGAAGGTATGCTTTGTTCTTGAGATTCTATTTGAAATACCGATAACAGAGAGTTTCGAGGACTTAGGTGGTATTGCTTACTAAGCGAGCTTTGGTTTTGCAGAAAATGGAGAAAACTCAAAATTTGTTGGAAGGAAAAGAAACAGTTGATGAAGAACATTGAAGAACGCACTTTCTATATGCGTGGATAGACCGGGCTGGTTTGGGCCGGGATTGAATGGGCCAAAGATTGGATCTTAGTTTTGAAGAGAAATCGTGTTTTACGACACTGAATTTTGAATCTCAAACCTCTCTCTCTTTACAAAGAATCTGCAACCTATGTACATGTATAAATATATACACATGCAATTTCTATATCTATAAGAAATGAAATAATGTCACAAAGTGACATCAATTGCCTGCAAAAAGAAAGGAGATCCTCCAATTCTCTTGGTGCTCAAAACATTCTTCACCAAAAGTTTCCATCTTTTCTCATCTTTCCTGCTCTGTTTCTTCATCCTCTCCTTGAAATTACTACAAAGAGGGACTTTGCATTGTTCCGAGTCAACGCAAATTCGCGAATGAAGCTCAAGAAGCTGCCACATTCTCTTGCAACGGCTGCAACCACCAGGGATTGATCTCAATTTGCATCCCGCCAGATGTTTCAACAGCTTCTCTAAACCGTTACACGCTTGAAACCCACACGACACGTGCGGGTTTTCGATCTTCGTTGGACCGATTTCTCTGCATCCATCTCTACATATGTGAACAAAAGCTTCCATTGCTTCATACAGCTGAGTATATGTCTGCATCTCTTTCTGTTTCCTGCTTCTTTGCTTCAAGCTCTGCAAAAAAGACATAATTGAAAACAAAAACCATCAGAAAACTGTGAAAGAGCAACACTTTATCTGTTGGGTAAATAAAGTTATAAGATTTGGTTTTAATTACATTACGCTCGTAAGCGACAGAGCGTAGAAGCTCTTTCTGGAGACTAGGATGGCTTTGTTTCATTGCTTGCCATCCTTCAGAAGTAGAAACTTCTTCAAAGCTCTTTAGAATCATTCTGTGACAGATAAGACCGAGACGAGGAGCATCGCAGAGAAGAGCTAGCTGAAACACATCAATTACGTTCTCTTTGTTGAGCAAACTGTTTTCGAGTTCTGATTCACACAATCGTTTCAAATGCGGAACCACGTAGACATGTGATAACACAAGAAGATGCATTGCGAAATCTTCCATATCTTGTTCCTCGTAGCTGCAGAAACAGAGCAAGAAACAAATGTTAAGTATGTATTTATTACATAACCAAAGATTTTCTAAAGTCCCAGTTTTGGATTAAGAACAAGTTAATTACCAAGAAGAGTATAAGAATCGAATGAAAACTCGAACAGCGTCGTGAGGAACGCCGAGGATTGAGATTGATTTGCGATGAGATTTTCTCTTATCTTGCTTCATCATTGCTCTGATTACATCTGATGCCATTCCCTAATTAGAAATTTAACAGATACGTATTAAGATTTTTTCCCATTTCTGAAACAGGTATATTAATCTTTAATTAGAGAACTTACGATGACATTAGAATGTGCGTAAATCAAACCATTATCATCTGTATGGATCAACACATCAGCTCCATGAGCTTCGTCGAACATACGATCCCAAGAATCTCTTGTAGCTGTAGAAGCAAAGCTATGGCATTTTTGCAGAAACAGATCCGTTGATTTCTTCGTTTTAATACCGGAATTTGATTTTACCGGAGGAGGAGGAGGTGGTGATGGTGGTGCTGAGACGTTTTCCGGTGAACATTCCGGTGAGAAATCGTCCATGTTCTCCATATCTTTTTGTTTTTCTTCTGTAACAAGTTGGACAAGAAACCGGATTCAGAAATCGTTTGTTTTTTATAAAATTATATCTAAATGAAAATTCGTAATAAACCTAAATCATAAGAAGAAGAAAAAAAAAGACAAGAACACGAACTTATTAAGGACTTACAAGATTTTGAATTGAATTCGGATATTGATCAGTTTAATTCGTTCAACTTCACTTGCAGATCAGATTAAAGAAAAAACAGAGAATGCTTTTCTTTGAATTCACCACTAAACTATGATTGTTGTGTTTTTGATTTTCCTTGGTGATATAATATTCTTCTGATCCAGAAAAGGAATTATCCGAGAAAATAAACGTAATCGCAGAGGAAACAACAAAATTTGAGCTGTGTGTTTTTCAAGAAAGGAAAATGCGAAAAAGGAACAGAGGAAACGAGAGGGAGGAAGAAGTAATGGCAAAGACAATTTATATTAGTCTGATAAAATTAAAAAATATTTAATTTAATAATTTTATGGTGGAAAATCAGAAAAGTGAACTGTGTAACACGTTAAAATGGGTCCCACACGGCTGATTCGTTTCAAATAGAGAATAGATAACTACGTGCTGATTCATATCCACGTAGGACGAACTTTCCTAATCACTCACTTTAATTCTATCCAATTTTAGTTCTCTTTTTCTTTTCTTTTTTGCAAATTCTTTTTCCCATCTGTCTAACGTATTATCCAAAAATAATAATCAAAATTTGCTCCTATCCAGATTTGTTAGTTGTTTTTATTTGATTTTCTATGTATAGTGGTTGGCGACGACGTACTTGGAAAAAGTACACGAGTTTTTTTTTAATTAATATATTAATTCACACACATCTTTCTTAAATAAATCATCTTAAAGTGGAATTTTTCATTTTGTCAAAGCTATGATTTCTTTCCCCCTCTCGACATTATATTGTATTCAATAAAAGCAGACTTTTTTTTTTAAGAATAAAACCAAACCTCAAATCTAGTATACTTTTTCCTTATTTGATCGTATATTTTAACAGAATATAAAATATTGATTGAATAACTTCTATTTACTAATTAAATTTAGATAATTCGTAATTTTACAAAAATCTCACTGTTTCTATTAGCCTTCTTTGAATACAGCAACGAAAGAAAAATACATAAGCTTTGAATCATAAAACATATGTAGTAATTGAGTTTGAATCATTGATTGAAATATCCGTAAAAAATTATTGATTAAATAATTTCATCTAGTGCTGTTTTGTTTTGTTAATGTCCATAGTATTGTTTCTTGCCAACATTCTAACATTTAACTAGTTTATTTTACAAAGATGTAAACAAATACATGATTAAAACTTTAAACTAAAAGAGGATGATAAATTGGATAATGTGTTTCATTGTGGATATAATACGCTGACGAACTTGATTGTTAACATATAAGTCTCGCCAATTCAATTAGAATAACATTGTGAAATGTGAACAGTTCAAATATACAATCGTTAGATGTCAGCGCAATAAAATAAACCCAGATTATTTATTATTTATTTTTTATTTTTATAACCGAAGGTAAATCCTAGATTTATGGAGAGGTTCAGACTAATCTCTGAGGGAGGTACAGCCCACGGATAGACTCTCTCTCCAGATATGCAAATGGGTCCGAAAGCATGGGCCCATATCCGTGTGAGTGTCCAGGAATAATGTGTTGTAATTTTACGTAGCAAATGGATCGAACCTGAAACGTGTTGGCGTTCCATGTCCGTCCCAAAATCTTAGACAAATAAATTATAGACTTTAAGATTCGGTTAGTATTATTATAATACTTGAGGTGTCAGATCCTAGTCATGTATTATGCACATAAAACATATATTAATCTATAACAGAAGGATTCAGCTATATGAATGTTGAACTCATGTATGTTTGTTTTCTTCTAGCGAAATGATAATTGATTATGTAATGGTTTCGTTTTACTGGCTGAAATCAGAAAAGCATTCACATTTCATCAAATGCGTTTAAAAAAAAAAAAAATCTGTAAGCTATAGTATTATTTAAAATAAGATAACAGAAAACATGTCATAAATTTTTGGGTAAACAAACATGTCATAAATTTCTCATGATATATTCATGGAATAATATATTTTCCAAGTAGATATGTTGTATTATGAGCATTTAGAGCATATTAAGAAAATGTGATTTTTATAAACATTTGTTCAAAGAAAACCATCCCAACAAACAGAACGAAGATATTTTTTTTACAAAAAGAAGATAATATTATTTACCAAAACGGAACTTATTATTAGTCGTATAAATTTTGAGCCATTTCAAAGACCGTAATAATTAAGTATTTAGGTAAGATTATGATAGGTTATAATTGGTTATGGACTTAAGGGTAATGCTATTTTTTTCATTTGTTGGATTATGTTGTGTAATAGGTCAGATTGCCTTTTTGCGACTACTTAAAAATTTAACATATAATATACATACGAAAAGTATGATTAAAATAAATCAAAACCGAAAGTGAAACAATGATAAAATTATTATTCACTGACTCAGCCCAAAAAAAAAAAGACAGAGCTCTTTTATTATATACCTGGTCACGAGTGTGAAGTTGCTGGCACGATGACCTCTTGGTATAGTTTTTTTTTTTTGGTTTAAGCCTCTTCGTATAGTTCATGGGCCATTTTTTTTTTTTTGGGGCATTTTTTTTTTATGAGTGTTAATATAACAAATCAGGTCAATGTAAGTTTCAGTTCGAGATCTCTAAATTACTTTTTAAAATTGCGTATGTCCGAAGGTTTAGAAAAATCGATTAATTTAATAAGACTTAACAACTGGTCTAAATTTTTGTCAAAAAAAAAAAAAAAAAATTATCATCAAAGTCATTGCAATCCATAGCAGAACCACAGTTAAGATGGGTTTACGGCCATGAACTCGGGTTGTAAAATGTGTTTTTAGCATTGATCGATTGATAAAGAAAAATTAGATATCTTCTCTTTGTTATCTTTACAAGTTACTCTATCGCCTACACATGCGACGGAATAAATTGAACGGCCTGGATCTTCTCTTTGTTATCTTTCACATATTATGGGCCTAAATTTCTAGAGGGGCTTTGATAAAGATGGGTCTAAATTTACGATTTGTTCTAAGCCCATTATTCGTTATAACCCGAAATGCTAACACTAAAACCTTAACATACGAATAACACTAACCTTTTAAGGTAAAAATGATTGCAAATAGCACTATCAGATTCTAATTTATTTACAAATGATCTGACTACCATTAAATTTTTATTTTCCCTTTAAATTCTTTTAATTTATAGAAAGAAATATTTATGAAAATGAAAATAATTATAGAGTGTTATTTCTATGTCAAAAGAAAGCACCTAGTTAAAAAAATCTCATAAAAGTATGTGTGTTTGTATTCAAAAAATATTATAAGAAAACAAATATTCAGAGTATTTTTAAAAAAAGGCCCAATAGAGTGTATGTGTAAGTAATAATGTGAGGAAATCAGACAAATGTAATAAAAAAATATTTGGCGAAGCCTCTTATTGTTGTTTGTAACGAAATGGGAATTGCTTTCTTGTCTTCTTCATCTACATATTGTAATAAATTACAATAAAAAGCATTGTTAGCGATTATAATTCGATGGCAAGGCTTTGTATATATAGATTCCTATGAATGAGTTAAATTAAATAAAAATAATGGTGTGTAACAATTAAATGAGCAGTATCATTATAGAATTTGAGGTAGGCTGGTGACTCTAAAGCGTGAACTAGAGTTCACACGAGTTTCAAGATTTTATTTTATTAATTCGGATAAGCTGTGACTGTGATGTAATTTATTTACTATTTTATTTTTATTATTCATCTTGCATATATAGTGGATGAAACATGTCATTTTTTACTGATAACATTAATGGTTAATAACTTAATATAATTGCAAACCGTACACACACAGCGAATATGAATCTTGAGACTTATAGGTGGCTGATAATTTGTTTTACCCATTTGTGTACGTGAAAAGACACACTTTACTAGTAGTTGAAAAACGAAATGTATGTAAAACAAACACTAATCAACTGAGTAATTAAAATAAAATAAAACTTTCAAAAGAAAGAAAATATGTATTCATAGACTTTATTTTCTCTCGCAAAAACCATGATGCTTCCCACCTAACATTTGTTAGTTGTTACACTCATAAAAATAAATCGAAAAATGAAAATTTCTACTTATCTTAAACCCGCTTTCAAAAAAAATTTTCTACTTATCCAAGCTGTACCCAAGTTATAAATCGGACACACGTAAATAGAAATATTTGGTCAAAGTTTGACCGTCTTGGAATCGTAAAAAAAACTTAGCAGTCAAAGGTTCCACTTAGATGGGCACTAAGCCCCAAAGAAATTCAACACATGGCACAGACTATAAGGGCACTGTAATTATTTATTTACTACTTACGGAAACTTATCTACATGATAGTATCATATTTATTTATTAAACATTTGTTATAAATCATATGGTTTATTTATATTTTGGATTATTACTAGTTAGGCAGAGGTGGAGCGTCTTCTTCTTCTTCGTTTCTGAGGCAATCCAGCCTTTCGCACGTGACCGACGCTCCTCCACTGTAGTTATTGTCACGTGCGCCATCATTCCACCATCAATTTTATATCATATCTAATATACCATCATCATACAATTGATATTTGATAGTGTTATATGTCATTTTAGTACATAGAGAGTTTCGGGGCCTTCTTGTGGAGATAGAGGGACCGAGTTTTCTTGTTTTTGATAGAATATTAAAAGACTATTTTACCTCGAAAGGGATAATAAATACATTAAAACAAAAAAAAATTGTCTAACGTGTTAGGTATCCTAGATTCGTTAGTTCATACATAATGTGATCAAATTATATTTGGTTACAAACTCTGTTTTTTTTTTAGTCTTAAGAGAATTCAATATGTTCGAATAGAACTACTTACTTTCTCTCATTTGGTATGTAATGTGATAATTACTAATATTACGTACATTTTACTTTCCCCAAGATAACTTTGATTGATCTGTAAATTAGACCGCGACTCTTTCCTTCTCAACAAGTAGAGACAACCATGGAAAAGAAAATCAGCACGAGAAAACAAAAATAACTTTGTTTCACCGAAAATCGACAAAGAAATTGGTATAGCGACCCAAAATATTTAATAATTGATAAAAAAAAATCCTCCAAATTCATCACCACTGTTACTAATTCCGCGGTAAGTCTTGGAAATTGCAGATCACATCTTGTAAAGTCATACATTAGGTTAGTATATATTTAGTTAGTAAAAGAGTTTTAAATAGATAAATTAATATGTATTTATTTTCGTCTGTTTTGTGAAATCAGTCCTTCTTGACTTACTAATGTCTCAAAGAGGTTTTCTAAAACATTATGTAATAGTTGTATATTAATATATATACATATATTATAGATACACATAGAAATGCACAATAATACAAGCCAGAAGTTAAAACAGGAAATGCAAAATAATCTATAAAAATACGTAATATGAGAATATTACTTGTATCTAGGGGGAAGATCGAACAAATGCTGATACTTCACTAACATACACATAAAAGTTGCAGATTTTGGATCTTGCGTCTTCTTGGTTTTATACCCTTTTCTTACAACTCGTCTTATAAATATGACTAATATATTGCGAGGAAATGTTATTATCCTATGTATATTGAATGACTCGGCTCCAAAGCCATGCGCAAAATCAAATACCATATCAGTATTTAAAAAAAAATATAAATAACGAGGAAGAGATACAAGAAATATTTAAAGATGGGAGCCTCATTTGCGGATGAATAAACAAATATTTATTTTATGTAAAGTTTATTCACGACTACATCACATTACAAGTTACCAAAGTGTTTTCTTTTCTTAACATCAGATATATATTATAGTATAATTCCACTTGATTATTGGATATCATAATCAGTTACTTATTTATGTTACATAATTAGGGACGTCTGATTTATTAATTACTAGCTGATTATCCAATTAAATATGGTATACGCGAAATTATTCCATGGCGTCTAATTTATTAAATGAATGTTAGAGTTTAGGATTTCGAATTTAAGTTTAGTTTTGTTAAATTAGATATCTATATAAATATACATGTACAGAATATTATCACTTTCCATAACAGTTAAATGAATAGCAAAATCGGAATTAAAATAAAAATACTGTTTAGAAGCAATATATCTCATCATTGTCTTTTACTTAATTTCTCTTACAAATATTGCCATTTGGCAAATTTACGATAGAATATGGTCTAATTAAGACTCTAAATCGTCTTTTAATTTCCATGTTAATTTAAAAAAAAAATTCCATGTTAAATTATATTTTCTTCGGCAAGGTTGGATCGGAACCGTTTGCTGACGATGATTAAAAAAAAAAAAAATTTATTTGCCCCTTTTTTATGCGGATCAAAACTCGAAAGGGTAACAAAATCTCAAAACTCATTTGCTATTTTGTTTTTCCTCCCCGCGAGTGGGACCTACCTTTTCCCAATAAATATACTCATACGGTATACAGTATGTCTGTATCTACACGTACCTACGATCTATATGTATCTAAATACGTACATCTACTCATCTTTAACTACGTATAAATTTTCATAAAAATAGTTCGTGTCTCGTCACATCTACAGAAGTCATACTAGCTCACCAAGAATCGTGGACGTCATTCATTCATTAAATTAAAAAGATGAAAAAACAAAAAGTTTTGCAAAGAAGGAAAAACGAATTACAATAGAAATATAAGAAAATGTCAAAATGACATAATGAATGACATAACGGAAAAAATAATAATGTGGAGCTAATTTGAATTTCAAATTTTGAAATGTTGAGAGGAATTATTGAGTGGGAATGGTAAGGTGTTTCCCCACCATTTCCTAAAAAAAACACATTATTGTTAATTACTTTCGGTTTCTGAAACAAATTTAAGATATTTTCAAATTTCAACTTTATTTTCGTCCATTCTAATTTCTAGGTCATTAATTCAATTGAAACTAATAATGGAAAAATATTAAAGCTAACTATTTCTCTATTTGCTTTATAAAAAAAAAAACTATTCCTCTGTTTTCTATTCACTATTTTAATAAAAATGAAGTACATATAAATTCAAACTTCTTAAAAATTAAAATAGATTTCCACTTTATATTATAAGAGTTACCACAAAAGAAACAAGGGGAGTACGTGGAATACACTAATGAGAAATGTTAATTAGAATGTGTTTAATTGGAATGGGATGCAACTTTCTGCACATGATTTCAATGGGATAATTATTCTTCGTTAATTCATGATTGATGAAAATTCAATGGACCTTATAGATCTTATCTCGGAGACAGAAAACGAACTCCAAATATACAGCAACGAATAGATAGACTTTTTAAAATTACAGATATATCGTTCTGTTTTTTTTATTCTGCTAAATCAATAATGTTTGTTATTCAGTTAAACTAAACTTATATTTTCATTATAATTTCGCTAAAAAAGTTGGTGCCATAAGTTGCAGTAACAACTTTTATTCTCACTGATTCAATTTTAGTTCTAGACATTTTGTACTGGTTTGGACCCGAGATTTTCATGGGTCGTGGAGAAAATCAATTTCTAGAGGGTAATTAAGCATAAAATAAATAATAAGTCGTCATGAATAGCTGAGATACTGGTATAGTTATTTTGGAAGACATTTCAATGTTTAACTCAGATAGGTGGGAATGAGCAGTGGAAAAGTCGAAAGAATGTTAAGTTTTAACTAGATTAGATTATCTTTAATAAACAGAGACTAAAATTATGATTTTGTGTTTCTCAGAACCCATTTATAGAATTGGAAATTGGAACGTATTTATAAAGTTCACTTTTTTGGATATGCATTTCGGATTACCGTTGTCTAAGTCGGATGCTCTGGTTGAGTGGCATCTTGGTGAACTTTGTTTATGTTAAAAGTGTAGGCATACATACTATTTTTGACGAGTGAAAGCAACGATGTTTTTATTATATCATTTATTCATATTTTCCCCAATAGTTCTAAACGTTTGTTACTTCTATATCAAATACGAAGAGACACTATTAAATGATATTACGCGAAACAAAATTTCGTTTATCTCAAACTCGTTTGATTTGAATAACAAATGTAATTTCACCCATAATTGCCAAACTTTTTAATGGAAATTACAGATATATACTTTAAAAAGTATCCTAGGTAGAGTATTTTGATAACAAAAAACAATACTATTATATAAAAGTAATGTTATTTTTTAAAAATCATTATTGACTAGCATCGAAAAGTCTTCAAAGACAAGTAATCCTGATGAAAATAAAAAAAAACGAGTAATCATTCCTTTAAAAAAATGTGATTATGTGTCGTCGCCCTCAACAAAAAAAAAAGTGATTATATATATATGTTAAATGCGTTAATGAAACAAATAAAACGCGATTTATAAATAATTAAAATTTAAATGTAACCGCTAAATAACGCCCCCTCTCTCTCCCCCACTTATTTTTGGCGGCACCAGACGCGGGAGACTCTCTCTCTCCTCTCTCTCCCACTCTCTCTCTCTTTCCTTTTGTTTTTTCGCTAGATTTCTTCACTCTTAAAATCCCAATCGAGTATGGAAAAATCAAATACGAAGATTTAGCTGCTAAATTCACTGCGATAACATAGTCTATAAACCCCCCAAAAAATTCTCCATTTTTTCATACCCTTTGATGTGTACGGACACACCGAAGAGGATTTCTATCTCCGCCGCCTCCGTCGTCATCATCGCCGCCGTTTAATGGGTGAGCCCAGTGGTGCTAGAGACAGTCTCGCTCTCTCCAATCTCCTTCTCTGCCACGAATCCGAGTCTTCTCTAAACGACGAAGAAGACGACGAGACCAATCTTAGGAGATCTGAGCAAGAACCACCTCACTGTCTCGTCGTTGCTACAACGATCGGAGACGAAGATGAAGATTATGTGGCAGAGCTTGTTCGCAAAGAGAATCGGAGATTCGAGGCCGAACCCACGAAAACGACGTCGTCTTTCGACAGATTGATTGCAATCGATTGGATTCTCACTGTCCGTAACACACACAAAAAGACCCTTTTCGATTTCTCACTAAACAATCTTCTTCTTTCTCTAATCTCTTCTTCGATTTGATTTGATTTGATTTTCAGACGAGAACGAGATTCGGATTCAAACATCAAACAGCATACATTGCGATTTCTTACTTCGATCTGTTCCTAGAGAGAAGATTCATCGGTGTAAGTTATGATTCGGGTTTCAAAATCCTCTCTTTCAGATTAATAAATTTCCCCAATCTGATTGAAGAAATCTTCTTTCTTCTTTTCAGTTGCAGAGAGATGAATCATGGGCGGTTCGATTGCTTTCAGTGGCTTGTTTATCACTAGCTGCGAAAATGGAGGAACGGATTGTTCCTGGATTATCACAATACCCACAAGATCAAGACTTCGTTTTCAAAGCCGATGTGATTCTTAAAACTGAATTGATGATTCTATCGACATTGGATTGGAAGATGAACTTAATCACTCCTTTTCATTACTTGAACTACTTCGTTGCTAAAATCTCTCGAGAACAAAACCAATCTGTTTCTAAAGAGTTGGTCTTGTTAAGATCCTCTGAATCTCTTCTCGCTCTAACAAAAGGTAATAAAAAAGAGATCTCTATCTAAAGCTATTACACGGTTTTTGAAGATCAGTTCATCAAGGATTTTAATCACATTCTTTCCTTTTTTGATTAGAGATAAGGTTTACGGATTATCGACAGTTCGTTGTTGCTGCTGCTACTACAATGCTGGCTTCTTCTACTTCATCGGATATTAAATTGACGAGAGAAGAAATGGCGAACAAGTTTGGATCAATCTCGTGGTGGACGTCGAATGAGAATGTATAAATCGTTTCCTTTTATGGATTCGATTTCGATTGTTGATCTCAAGATCAAAGTTTTATGAATGTTGGTTTTGTTATTTGGTTGCAGGACAATGTGTATTCTTGTTATCAGAGAATGCAAGAGATTGAGGAGAGGAAACATATGACACCGCCGGAGGTAGCAGTTTCCGGCGATATACAACCGGCGGTGGCTTCAGGAAGTGGCGCTAAACGCCGTCTGTCTTTTGATGATTCTGATCAAACTTCTCCTGCCAAGAGAATGCGTAGGCTCTGAAGAGGGTTTATTTCTTCTTGGAGTTTTGGTTATATTGATTTGGTATTTTTTTTGGCAACATATTGATTTGGTTTCTATATTCAATCATTTATTATAGAGAAAAATGGTCTGAATACAATGGTTATTTCATCTTTTTTGAAGTAACTCATATAGGTTCATATGAAGGTCTTTGATGATTCATTTTTGTGGTGAAATGTGAGTATCAAAACGCTAGGGGCTTCTTTGAGAGAACTAAGGAATTATGAGGGCTGAATGTAAATAAATAAGCGAAACAGAAAGGGTGAATAGTTTTAAGCCAATAGTTGCAGTGCCAGTGATTTGGTTTTCTCAGTCTTTTCTTTTTTATTTTCTTCCCTTTTTTTTAATTTTATTTTGCATCTCTTTTTTCATGTGATTTTATAAATTTTTGACATGGAAATTATTTGTTTCTTGCATGAAAGTCTGTCATTTTTTCCTCCCTTAACTAGCAAATGATAAATGAAGAAACTCTTTTGAAGGTAAAAATTAATAGTATATATCTGATATAGTTATTTCATTCATCTTTATTATTAACACTTTGGGTCATCTCCAAAGTGAATCCATCTGTATGCTACTTAACATTTTCTGTACATTCCAGAAAATCTTGTGTGATCTCTTTCATGTGAATAGCTTAGAAATAAAAAATTGAAAATATGAAAAAATAAAATTCATCTATCTTTCAGTTAGTATCTCAACAAACAAATAATCAAATCCAATTTTTCTTTTTTACTTATCTTACATAAAAATACTACTAATTAATTTAAAAGCGTTTGCACAAAAAAAAAAAAAATTTAAAAGCGAAGAAAACCCAATAATACTTTTATCAAATGACAGTCAGTCGATCACAATAAAAATTATTAAAAAAAAAAATATTTTTATTTGCCAAATAACTTTTTTTAGCATTTTAGAAACCAACTACTTGTAGTGGAGGCACTTTGGATCTAAAGATGAAACCCTAATTTACAGAACATATAAATATTTTTTTATAAGGAAAATCGCATGTGATGTTTTCAAGTTTTTGTACTCTCTAGTCTCTACTCTACGCGCAAGTCAAAAGGATATCGTACATATAAAATCGTTTCAAAAATAAATAAATAATAATGTTAAAATTTTCAATTGATTGCAATTGGAAAAAAAAAAAAGATATATGTAGAAGACCAAATAAAGAATCCAACGACTTTGTCGAAGTGAGAAACAACTGTCTCATACAAGTAGAGATCCAAAGTTTGGTGAAAACTAATTAAAGCTTTGATTCCAACATGATTAGAAACAAATTAAAATCATTTCAGTACTTATTATATACATAAATAAAACCTTACAAATTATAAGAAGCAAAAAGTACTGACAATATTTAGATAATGTGATGTGTGATTTAATGCCAATGTTGTTGCTCTAAGAGATCTGCAACAAATCAAGAAGCATAAAGAGTCGAGCTTTTCTTCACCAAAAAACTAGTAAATGCTTCTGAATTTTTTTGCTCTCGTTCATTGAATATTTGTAGGTCCCAATTGCTATTTTTTGTTCTTCATATATAACATTGGGTTAAACCATTTTGTTTCTGTTGGGTTTTTGTAGACATGTGAGATTCACGGGTAACACAATTTAGTTACAAATCTCACAATGGTTAGGAGATGGATAAACCAATGGACTTGTAGAATTTAAAGATCACAAAATAAGTAATATTTAAGTTAATTCTGTTTTCAGTCTAGATATTAGTCGTTTACCCTATGAACATTTTAGTAAAAGTAATTAGTATATATTCTTAAATAACCAATGTGAGATTCTTCACATCCAAACAATTGATGTAGAATGCTTTTCCGGTCTAATGTTTAACTACCTATAGAATTTGAAGGCAAATGGCCATAGCATACTCATTTTTTGTTTGGTCTAAAAAATCTTTTTACTTCTTATGGATCACAAATTTGATCACATTAAAAATGATTTTTTTTTTTAAAGAACAGTTTCTCTTATTTATTACAAATTTGAAAATGACAGGGTTTTAAATTGTTATAGGGAATCAGTTTTGAACGAGGAGATAATGTAAGGAGAAGAGGCTCCACAAAAAGCCACATGATGACTTCATTGAGAGATTTTCTTAGTATCAAATTACAGTCTGGCTAGCTAACAATTTTGTACCCAAAAAAATCATTTTTCATTTTTTAACCTTTTGCTTCCTCTGTTTTCTTCAATGTTTCTTTTCTTTTATTTTTTTTGCATTTCTCATTCAATAGAGACCCAAATTAGATTTCAAAAGAAACAAAGAAGAGTCATTTCAAAGAAACAGAGAGTTTTACAAAAATGGAGGAATCAGAAATCAGATGTTTGTCCTTAATAGCCCCTATCAAACTTAAAGTCGACAATGTGAAAAACAGAGTAATTGCAAAAGGCAAAAACTTTGTCAGAGGACTTTTCTGTTCTATAATTAAAGAAAACTGGTCTAAGAGATAAGAAGAGCTCTTTCAAGAGCTGTTTTTGCGACAAATTCGATGGATCGATCAAACGGGAATCATCTTCAATCCTGCAGCGATTGGCATACCCAAGAAACCTATGACGATACTGAAGATCCATTGGACTAATGTGAGTGGTGTAGTGCTTGCAAATGTGCCCAAGTACTCAATGATTATGATCTGAAAGAAAACCGTTGCACCGATCACAACCACAAAGACGTAATTGTCCAGTATTCCCTTGAAAACATCGATCTCTTCCATCTCTCGCGAGCTTATCTCATTAAACACCTGTAAATTTCAGACCAAAGTCATGCCAAGATTCAACCAAGAATCTATCTTTCTACCTCGAGGGATTGTTATCGTGATTTTATCTTTACCTGACAGAAGACGAAACAGTTGAAGATGAGAGTGTTTAACATGAGAGTTGAGTCAGGACCGTCGAGACCAAACATAGACTTCCCTTTGGCTTGGAGAAACCAAATGACGATGAATTGATACACAGATTGTCCTAGAATGTTCCTCCACATTGCATTAGTGATGAAATTCCCTCTCCTTCCAACGGGTAAACGCTTCATCAGCTCGTTATTTGGTGGCTCTGTAGCTAAAGCAAGAGCTCCGAGTGTGTCCATGATCATGTTCACCCATAGCAGTTGAACAGCAGTTAAAGGAGCACTTCCTGAAGATTATTAGAAAGAGATGTGTTAAACTAGAGATCCAAAGTTATTGTTTCAATGAAGTTGAATCGATCTTTTCTTTGTTTCTTTACTCACCGGTTAAGCAAGCTGAAGAGAAGTTGACAATCAGAGCAACAACATTAACCGTAAGCTGAAACTGAACGAACTTCTGGATGTTTATGTAAACAGAACGTCCCCATTTGGCAACTGTGACGATTGTGCTGAAATTATCGTCGAGAATGATGACATCAGCGCTCTCTTTCGCCACCTAAAAGGTTACAAAAAGAAAGAAACTTTTTAGATTCTTTAGCTCACAAATGACAAATTTCACAATCTTATATACTCACTTCAGTTCCGGCAATTCCCATTGCTAATCCGATATCAGCTTCATGAAGTGCAGGTGCATCGTTTGTTCCATCTCCAGTCACAGCAACAACTTCATCAAATGTTGTCCTTAACTGTTTCACAAGTGTATGTTTATCCATTGGCGAAGAACGAGCCATCACCTGTATAAGAAGGAAACGTTTTGTAATATGTTTCGAAAAAAAAAAAAAAAANTTTAAAAAAAAAAAAAAAAAAAAAACTCAAGTCTTTAATACAAGAAACAGCAAGTACCTGAATCTTTGGAATCAGTTCTAGTAACTCTTCTTGACTCTTCTCTCTGAAAACAGGACCTTCGATTGCTATACCGTCATCGGTTAAAATCCCACATTCTCTAGCAATAGCCTTTGCGGTGTTAATGTTATCCCCTGTAACCATTCTTACAGTGATTCCAGCACGGCGACAAAGCTCAACAGATTCTTTGACTCCAGGACGAACAGGATCTTTGATTCCCACAATCCCTACGCAAGTAAATCCAGAAGAAGGGATTGCTTCATCCGGTGAAAACCCGTTTTCAAGATCCATATAAGCAAGGCAAAGAGTGCGGAGAGCTTCATTAGCAAACTCGTTGATTGTAACATTCAGATACTTGATTGATTCTTCATCAAGCGGGACAACCTCACCGCTCGAGTTTACAACTTTGTCGCAAGCAGCTAAAACTATCTCGGAAGCTCCTTTGGTGTGAGCACGCAGACTTCCACCCTCGGGAAGCTCGATCACAACTCCCATTCGCTTCTTTGTGGAGTTAAAAGGCTCAACTTTGATCACTTTATAAGATTTCCTCTCTTCTTGGAACTTACCACCAAGAGATAGTCCCAACTCCAGTATAGCAGTCTCTGTTGGTGTCCCCAAGATCTCGGTTTTTCCATGTTTGTTGACAACAACTTCACCTCCCGTGTTGTTGAAAATCGACTGAATCAGCAATTTCAGAGCAGATTCCGGGATTTCTGACTGCAAGCTAGACCCTTTGCTTGCTACATCTTGCACCTTCATGCAAATGCAAGACTTCACTACGGTCATGTGATTGGTTGTGAGTGTACCGGTTTTGTCACTGCAAATCGTTGTTGCAGATCCCATAGTCTCACAAGCTGCTAAATGCCGGACAAGAGCTTTATCGTTCATCATTTTCTTCATCGCAAACGCAAGACTGAGAGTCACAGCTAAAGGCAATCCCTCAGGAACCGCAACCACAACAATTGTCACAGCAATAGCAAAGTATTCCAAGAGCTCCAATGCTTCATCACCAGACCAAATCCAGTGAGTTCCGGTTGAAAGCTTCCTCATAAACATCCCTTGCACCAAAACCGCGAAAGTAACCACGGCAAAGAAAAGGCCGATTTTGCCAATGATGGTAGCAACTCCATTGAGTTTCACCTGCAATGGAGTTTCGTCATCTCCTCCTTCAGTCAAAGTCGCCATTAGCTTTCCCCATTGAGTCCTCATCCCAACTGTAGTAATCAACATCTTACAAGATCCATCTTGCACTTTGGTTCCAGACAAAAGGAAAGGATTCTGCGCATTCACCATCACAGGCTCACTTTCACCAGTCAAACTCGATTCATCTATCACCACAGAGAATCCCGATAGGAAAAGACCATCAGCGGGAACTTGATCTCCAATCGCCAGATGAACAATGTCACCGGGAACCAAGTCATAGATCGACAATTTCTGTCTAAAACCGTTCCTCGTCACCTGAACAGTGATCTTCTTCTTCTCCTTGTCCAAATCACGGAACTGCAAAGACTGGCGATAATCGCTAGTCGCTGTAACAAACACAACCAACAGAATACTAGCCACAATTCCAAGACCATCATGTGAGCCTTTAGGCCATCCTTCAGTAGCTATCCCAACAATCAAAGACACGAATGCGCAAACACCAAGAATCATAAGAGTCATGTCCTGAAGAGCTTCCCAGACAAACACCCAGAAACTGCGCAATTCGCTCTCAGCAAACTTGTTGATCCCGAAGAGCTCTTGCCTTTGGGATAACTGAGCAGCATCTGTAGAGAGCCCATCTGTGGGAGATGCCTTGAGCTTACCTGCAAGCCCATCAACTCCACCATGGAACTTCAGTTTCTTAACGTCATGACTTTCGATGATTGATCCTAATTCGTCTGCGCAAATCTCAAAGCCTGCAGCTTTGACTTCTTCAGGGACAGTGTAGTCACTTGGAGCCACACCTACAAGCGATTACAATGGATTGTTTTTTATAAACAAACAAAGTTAACAAATAAAAATCCAAACTTTGACATAAATTACAAAAAAAGCTGTAAACTTTGACACAATTTATCTGAGATAAACTCACCAGAGATAAATTGGAAGGCGGCTTTAGACACGAGAACTGCGACCCTTAATTTCTCCTGTATATAGAAAGATTTAAGATCGTTAATCACTAGCTAATCTTCTATAATAATACGCTAAAAGCTCAAATGGTTTCTCGGAAATCATTTCAATTTGTCATTCACAACAAAATTTGGTCAGAATCTGCAGCAAGAAGATGACAAAAAAAACCACCTAGATTTCGAAGATTCAACAAAATCACAAAGCTCAGCCCAAAAAGGAGCAACGATCACAAAGACGAAGAAGGAGACAAAACCTGGTTGGTTCGGCGCATCGCGGCCGCTTCATAGCGTTTGGATAGATTCGCCGTGAAGCGAAACCGGCGCTTAGGGTTCTTGACGACGCCGCAGAGATTCCGCCATTTCTCGAGCGCTTCCTCAGACGAATGCTTCGCCTTCACATCGAAATTCTCGTTCAAGTAACTCTCCATATTCTTCCTCCCTCTACAATCTTCTCCTTCTTTCTTCCTCCAGCTTCAATGGCTTTTCAGTTTTTTTTTAGCTCTGTTTCAATTTTTTTTTCTGCTTATTTGGTGGGAGAAAAAAAAAACACAAAAAGTTATTTTGTGGGTGAAGAAGAAAAGTCGGAAGCTTTTAATGGAGAAAGGGAAAGTTTTTAAGATCTGAGCTATTTGTGCTATTGATTGACCGAGTCGTTGAGTTTAAAACATTTGGTGAAGCTGAGTTGACTCGTTTTAATTCGTGTGCCCAACAAAGTATAAACATTCTATTTTTATAATAATAATAACAACATGCACTACGCATTAATAACGAACGTTAAATCATGCTTGGAATATTCATGCAGCGCATGAAAGGTACACGACGCGTTATGTTTTTATTATTTTCACACATGTTGAGTTTATGATTAATTTCTTTAATTTGTGAATGAAGGTGGCAGATTTATGGATTAAAGAAAAACAAATTACAAAGTATTTATGGATGATCTCTTTTTCAAAAAAAAAAAGTATTTATGGATGACCAATTTGTTAGATTAATTAGATATATTTTTAGAAGAAATTATCTGTTGTTTTTTTAATTTCTGTAAATGTTAATGAATTTATTTAATAAAAGATGAAAATATTAGATAATTTTAAGATAATTAGAGTTATAATATTTTATATAAAAAATGAAATAATTAAATATGTAAGCATTGAATTGTATCATATTTGTTTACCGAAAAAAAAAAAAAAGAATTGTATCATATTTTGGCATATTTCCTATTAATAATACTTTTGGTAGGTTTGGGTTTTTTCGTTTGGCACTTCAACGAAATTGAATGACAATATGGGACAAAAGTGGGGTGATATTTGACAATAATAAGAAGTTGGAGGGCGGTTATGAGAAATGGGAGGACCGTTGACCAAGACTCTTGCAAAATGCCGCTACTTCGGGGACGCCACGTTGGACCAAGCCCATTGGTTCTTTTTGGACAAAAAACATTGATTGCTTTATGTCTTTTTATTACTATTTGTTTGGCAAACCATCGATTGTTTGCTTTATGTTTTTTTTTATTATTTGTGTGGCAAACCTTCGATTGATTGCTTACGTTCACCACAGTTTAATAATGGTTTTATTATATTCCTCTCCATTTGAATAACGAGTTTACCTTAAATCCCTCAAAGATTTCATTAAAAAAAAAAAAAAAGTTGATATGTGGATTTGGGCTTTGTATGGGCCTTTATTAGGCTTCGAAAGCGACCTTTTTCACATAGGGCTTTTCTTGTACTAGAGTCCAACTTCAAAGCATCACATCTTTGATCAGTGCGACACACAATGACACAACACAGCTTCGAAAAATTGACAGTGAAAAATGCGGGTTTCAATCAAGAAAATGAATCGAACAAGACTGGCACCATTGTTACTCTGCCTAAGACATTTTCATGATTTGCTGATCATAAACTATTTAGATAGACTCAAAACCTTAATGAAGAGATTAAATTATTATCTCAAATCCATGTTCTAAGAAGTAAGAACTCTAAAATTTTCAGATTCCAGCTATTCATTACCAACATTTGAGAATCTTACACTAAAAGAAAAAAAATCAGATTTATCAGCTCAAGAACAAAATAGTTCAATTCAGATATTAAACCATTAAAAGCATAAATTTTCACAAAAATATTTTTTTGACTAAACTCACCGATAAATGAAATCCCTCTGCTTTTTAATCAACATTCTGCATAACATCTTCAGCCGTTAACTTCGTCCGTTTCTCCTTATCCGCAACATCACGTCCCTTCGCTTTCCTCTCAAGCAGCGATTTACGATCCTTATCAAGCTTCAATTTCGTGATCACAACCTTCGAAGCATTCACACCGACATTCACCGTCGTTCCGTTAACTTTCTCCCTCGTGATCCTCTCCACGTGAACCACCCATTTCCGCCGGTAAACTTGCACGATCTTACCTTCGCGTCCTTTGAAAGATCCTCGAACCACCTGGACCTCGTCGTCTTTTCTCACCGGAATCGATCGGACGTTGTACTTTTGCCGGAGATCGGCGGAGAGAGGAGCGCTCATAATCACTCGTCTCTCACTCGACGGCGCCGTGAAATGCGCCTTCCGGTTCTTCCGTCGCGAAGATGTCACTCTGGGATTGAACTTCATCTTCTTCCTACCGCCGAATGCTTCTTCTCTCTGTTTAAATCGAAATTAGGGTTTTTGTGAAAAAAGGATTTTCATTTTATTATATACTAGAGCGGATTTTGAACGAGACGCTGTCGTTTTTGAGGTTATCGAGATCTTCCTTACATGGCCTAACTATTTATTGGGCTTTAGAGCCTAACAAATTATGGGCTCTAGTATATATAAGCTTTCTGTAGTTTTTAACTAGAGAAACGAAATCAATCAGCTAAACATTCACATGAACAGAATCATTTCTGTTTTACGTTGAAAGAGCTTGTTCTATATTATTTAATTTTAGAAAAAAATCTTAAATTCTTTATGTTTTATTTTTCAAAATTACCAACAAAAATCTAAATTTTCAAAATGCATAAATTTATGTCTTGAGAAGAGTTCCTAAACTAACCAAAAAAAAAAGTTGTTGTACTTTTTTTACGTCAAAATTGTGGTACTTTAGAGAAGGCAAAAAATTTATTAATTTGTCTTTAAAAGATTCTTTATTTTTCTTTATTTTTAAATTACTTGATGACTATGTGAAAATCAGTTTTTTCAAAGTTTAAAACTGATTATGAAGTCGTTATGTACGAATTCCTGAACCAATCAACATTTTTCCAGATTTTTTTTTAAAAACAGGTCTAAAAATCAAATAGATTTTATTAGTAAGTTTATCAACCTGTATGATTTTGGTACGTTAGTTACAGAATCGTACAATTTTATAGAAACTTTACCTAGTGTGGCATATATATATATATATATATATTTTTTTTTAGTGGGAATATATAGTCATGTCAAAATTATTATTTTGAGTTAGCCAGTTAGGTTGATTGAGTTGGTTTTAATAATGTGTGATCTTTTCTACATCATTTGTTCTATATTGTTCTCTATTATATATGGTACGAAATTGTTTACCTAAAAGTCCTTTTTTACTTTTTTGTGACCGATGGGTGACCTACAGTTTTTTTTTGTGTTGTCTATGGCTAATTGAACGATAATCAAACAATCATACAAATATTCGTCTCATTATACCCAAAAAAGCATCATGTCCCAGCCAAAAAAGCAAAATTAACGGATTCATGAGTATTGAGCTAAACTATCCTAGAAATATGAATTAATCATGAAAGTTGTAATGCCCAAATATATAATATAGACTATATCGCAGCATATATGCATAGCAAATAAATGATTTAGTGCATAAATATGATTTATATGTTGACAAACATAATTAGGGTATACATAATTAACTATGTAATTTTGCCATGTCGGTTGGTGTCATGTACAAACTCACAAGAAATGGATAGGTATAATTTACAGTGGCGCATAACCGAAATTATTATAGACTAAATATGTATGAAATAAACTGAATCTTCAGAAAATGAAGATGGGACTTTTCCTAGAATGCAAGAACAGATTTCGAGAAATGATGTAGGAAACTGAATTGCAAAACTCGATAGGTTTCGAAGAAAGGGACAGAGAAGCAGAGCGTGGGGCTCCTTCTAATTATTGTAGAAGAAACTCAAGAGCACTTGATCTACGAGAGATGGTGATGACTCGTGGATAGGTATATCTACTACATTGTGTGTAGCCTAGGCAATAATCTGTTCTTGTACATTTATAGTATATTTGATCGCTTTATTCATAAATTGGTCTGGGATTTTAACATGACGACATATATCTAAATTAGTCAGAAATTTGATAGATAGATAAAAAAAAAAGAGAGAAAGTTTTTAACAAAAAATAAAAACGAAAGTATGGAAAAGCGGTATGTAATAGTTTTGATTGTTAATATGCGGAATATCACGATTTATATTTTACGTGAATTATCATTAAATTGACAAAGCAAACCATTATCATGCGGATACACATTTCAGCTAATATCTTTTCGCTAAATATTTTTTCTATTTAATTCGGTGAAATTTTAGGATTTCTTATGATTCCCTCAATTTGTAGTACTTCGTGTCAATCAAATGATTCAAATTCAAATTTTAAGACTTGGGATTTTAAACGAAATTAAACTAAGGACATGAGTTGCTTGGGGGGGGGGGGGNTGGGGGGGGGGGGGGTAGACAAGAATGCTTTGTATCGAGACAAACGAGAAAATCATGATGAGCCTATATGCATTGAGTGCCGTTGGTTAATTAGGGGTTCGCATATACATAAACCAATAGACATATGGATAAAATGAGCACAAAACATTAAAAAAGAGACAAATATCTAAATAAGGGTAGAGAATAATAAATCCTCAGGTGGGAAATTCAAAGAGAGGACAATGAAAGGTATATATAGACTCTATACAAAAAAGGTATGACTTAGTGGAGAGGGTTTTTAATTAAAACAATAGAAGAATTGAACAAGAAGAAAACAAAGAAGCATGCCCTAGATTTCTGAGATAATAATTACACCTTGTTGTTTATAGAAGGGAATAGAATATGACACATGGGTTGGTTTCTTACGGTTTAATAAAAATATGAATGAAATGAGAAAATCTAAAATGGTAAAGAAGGTAGAAATGAAGAAGAAGAGAGGAAAGGGAAAATTGGTGGCAGAGAATGGAGGAGATTAGGAGGCAAAGCAAATGTGGAGCTTTGATGATGTTGATGCACGCCGTCAGCTTTTCTTCACGCCTGCTCCCACTCACTCACACCTATAAACATTCTCTCTCTCTCCTCTCTTCTCTCTTCTCTCTTCTCTCTTCCATCTCTCTATATTTTATAATTGTATTCACAGGTCTCTATGCAATGCTTAGCTATGTATGTGTATATATGTAATTTAGTCATGTATACCAAGATATCCTATAGGTGTTATACAAAATGTTCATTTAAATATGTCAATTGGTGATTACTAACTATAGTTAAGTGGTGTGTATAAAACGTTATCTTTGAAATTTTTGCTTTATACTACAATAGTACTAGAGTATGAAATTAGTATGTAAATATTATCGAAATAGATTGAATTTCATAGAAAAAAAAAATAGTGACTTTGCGGTATCGCATTAATGATATTGGTCGTGGATTGTCTAAAACTTTAATGATTTTTTGGTTTGATTGGTTGAATTTTGGTATTAGTAGGACACTTTCCAACCTTTTTTTTTAGTCTGTTGATTTAGGATATATAAAGAGTCTTTTTATTTTACACCACTTGGGAATGGGATGGTACGTGAAAACGTTGGTTTCATGTATTTGGTTCATATATAAACAAACAGCGTATTATATACGGCTTTTTGGAAATTTAACGCCATGTAATATAGGTATAGAACATGTCATTTTCAATTTCTAGGTGTCCCAAACACACATATTCATATACATATATGCATGATGAACAATCCACGTAAGTACAATATTGCATGAGAGAGAGAGATATGTGTTAAAAATTGAGACGAAGAAAAAAAAGGGAAGGTTACTCGGGTGGATCGATGTGAAAAAGAAGGAAAAGCGAAACCCACTAAGCCATTACATGATATCGACCTTCTTATCTTTTTCTTCTTTATTTTAAAACTTTTATTTTATTTTTTTCTCATTTACTTTTGTCATGACTTTTTTCTACTTAATGAAACCTCCAAACTATCTAACTAATCCATTCCCATGTAAATAAAGGATTTATATAAGCTATACTTTATAAATTTGTGATAAGATTTGGGAAGTGCTATTCGTGAAAATTAAGATTAATATTTGTTGATTTTATCAATATATCACAGAATTTTTATTTATTTTTTCTACCATTTATGTGTTCCGCATTCTAATTACTACTTAGAACCTATAAAAACTGGAAAAAAACTGCAACATAGTCGATCGGATCATTATGTCCAAAAATTTATTGATTATCAGTTAGGTAGGGCTCTAGTAAAAACAAAAAACATTCTTGATTAGCCAAAAAGAGAAAAAAAAAAGAATATTGTTAAAAACCAGTGTCTTCTCTCTCTAATTATGTTTTCACTAAACCCAATTAGATTCAAACAATCAATTAAGTCCAAAAGATAAACATGGGACAACAATTCGATGCAAAAAAAATCCTTTTCATGCTCCATTCTTTCTTTAAACTACTAAAATAAAATTCACAAATCCACTAACCCCATTCTCTACAACTCATCTTCATCAAAGATTCACCCACTCCCACCAAGAAAACAAAAGTAAAAAAAATATATATATACAACAACACATGATGCTGATGCAATATACACAACAAAGTATTAAATCTTAGATATTGTGGGTCTCCCTCTCTCTTCTCTGTCCTCTATTTCATTTTCTTATTCATTAAAGAAGGGGGAAAAAAATGGATACTCTCTTTAGACTAGTCAGTCTCCAACAACAACAACAACAACAATCCGATAGTATCATTACAAATCAATCTTCGTTAAGCAGAACCTCTACAACCACTACTGGCTCTCCACAAACTGCTTATCACTACAATCACAGCTTCCCACAAAACGACGTCGTCGAAGAATGCTTCAACTTTTTCATGGATGAAGAAGACCTTTCCTCTTCTTCTTCTCACCACAACCATCACAGCCACAATCCTAACTACTACTCTCCTTTCACTACTCCCACCCAATACCATCCCGCCACGTCATCAACTCCTTCCTCCACCGCCGCAGCCGCCTCCGCCGCATTAGCCTCACCGTACTCCTCCTCCGGCCACCACAATGACCCTTCCGCTTTCTCCATCCCTCAAAACCCTCCTTCCTTCGACTTCTCAGCCAATGCCAAGTGGGCTGATTCGATCCTCCTGGAAGCCGCACGTGCCTTCTCCGACAAAGACACTGCACGTGCGCAACAAATCCTCTGGACGCTCAACGAGCTCTCTTCTCCTTACGGAGACACCGAGCAAAAACTCGCTTCTTACTTCCTCCAAGCTCTCTTTAACCGCATGACCGGTTCAGGCGAACGATGCTACCGAACCATGGTAACCGCTGCAGCCACCGAGAAGACTTGCTCCTTCGAGTCAACGCGCAAGACCGTGCTCAAGTTCCAAGAAGTTAGCCCGTGGGCCACGTTTGGACACGTGGCGGCAAACGGAGCGATCTTGGAAGCAGTAGACGGAGAGGCAAAGATCCATATCGTTGACATAAGCTCTACGTTTTGCACTCAATGGCCGACGCTTCTTGAAGCTTTAGCCACGAGATCAGACGACACGCCACACCTAAGGCTAACCACAGTAGTCGTAGCCAACAAATTCGTAAACGATCAAACGGCGTCGCATCGGATGATGAAAGAGATCGGAAACCGAATGGAGAAATTCGCTAGGCTCATGGGAGTTCCTTTCAAATTCAACATTATTCATCACGTCGGAGATTTATCCGAGTTTGATCTCAACGAGCTCGATGTTAAATCAGACGAAGTCTTGGCCGTCAACTGCGTAGGCGCGATGCATGGGATCGCGCCTCGCGGAAACCCTAGAGACGCAGTGATATCGAATTTCCGACGGTTAAGACCGAGGATTGTGACGGTCGTCGAAGAAGAAGCCGATCTTGTCGGAGAAGAAGGCTTTGATGATGAGTTCTTGAGATCGTTCGGAGAGTGTTTGCGTTGGTTTAGGGTTTGCTTCGAGTCGTTGGAAGAGAGTTTTCCGAGGACGAGCAACGAGAGGCTGATGCTTGAACGTGCGGCGGGACGTGCGATCGTTGATTTGGTGGCTTGTGAGCCGTCGGATTCGACGGAGAGGAGAGAGACGGCGAGGAAGTGGTCGAGGAGGATGAGGAACGGAGGGTTTGGGGCGGTGGGGTATAGTGATGAGGTGGCGGATGACGTCAGAGCTTTGTTGAGGAGATATAAAGAAGGAGTTTGGTCGATGGTACAGTGCTCTGATGCCGCCGGAATATTCCTTTGTTGGAGAGATCAGCCGGTGGTCTGGGCTAGTGCGTGGCGGCCAACGTCGTAAAAGGGCTCTTTTTTCTTTTTCGTTTTGATATATTCGCACGCGCGCTTTTTGCTTGAGATGGTTTCACACGTGTGGAGATGGTTGATGATGGGTTTTGAGATCGAGAGTTAACGAGATGATGATGCGTTCATAATTTGAAATTTGCTTTTGGAATAGGACTAATTAATTATGATCATTGAGGATTGATTTTTTTTTTGGGTCCTTTTTTGGAATTAAATTTGTGATTACTTTGGTTTATGCGAAAGAATAGGGTTTATATTTCCCTTTATATAATGAAGTTGTTATTTTCCATATACTAGAAGCTCTAATCTATAACGTTATTTTCTTTTGAAATATGTGAGCATTTGATATAAATTAGTTACTGTTACATTGGATGATCGATTTACTGGAATTCACAATGGATTTAGGGAATATTAGATACAAATGAATAAGACTCGCGATAAGCCGAAAACTCGTCAAATTCAACAAGAATAATTACTAATTGATTTAAGGTGTATAATTACTAAATGTTTCTAATAAAAGCATTTTGATTAAGAGTGGTTAACACTACTCTACTTCATATTGGTTCTTGTATATACAGTAGAACCTCTTTAAATTAATAGCCAGTGTAAAAATTAACAAAATTCGATAAGATAATAAGATAATAAGATAATATTTTTTTTAGAATCCCTTATGTAAATACATGGTCCCAATAATATCATAAATTAATAATTACATAATATAATATATATATATATATATATAACTAAAATAATTTCTCTAAAATATGATTTTAGTATTTTCTGCTATTTTTTAAATATCATCTATAATTTTATTTATTATATCAAAAACTTATATTTTTCTCTATCTACATCCAAAAGTTACAAAAAAATCTAGACATGACAATTGTTTGTTCAATGTTTAAATACTTCCAAATATACTATAGTATTGTATTAATTTCATCATCACTTTTAGTAGTATCAATTTTTTTAAACGTTGAATTTCTAACATGTAAATATTTTTATTAAGATAATCTAATTGGCTGTTAACATACATTTTATTGCGATATCTGAAATTATTAATCATTAATTTCA